>RJWM01034689.1:0-19521 GCA_004363535.1 Dasyprocta punctata | reverse complement strand
TGGCTTTCCGCTGCCCTCTTGGCACAATGTGAGCCGCATTGCCCCTTCCCGTGTGTGATGTTCGTAATGAGAGCAAGGGTAGCACACGAAGACTGGAACAGGATGAACTTCTGTCCTACTGGGAAGGAGCAGGAGCTTTTCTAAACATTACAGATTGCATGTAAGAATTACTACAATAAAGAACTATATGAGATACAGAATTGTATGACTGACTAAGTCCTACTGCCAGATTTTGCCTAGATTTTGTGTGGGAACTGAGTAGAATGAGAATGTGTTTTAGGATGAAATGTATAAATTTAAAGACACCAAAATATAGCAAGTAGGCAACAAAGCGTATTCGACCAAGTTCATATTTGCCATGTGCATAACTTATTTAGCAGGTATTCCTATCTGAAAAATCCTGCATGGAAGAGATACTAAGAATTAGCGTGGATTATTATTTACCGTAGGGGTGGGAGGAAGGATAATTTCCTTTTCATATATTGAATATTAAGAATGACAATGTGATAGTTACAGTTTTGATTGTGGGGGTGGTATTTAAAGCCATTTGATTTGAGTCTTTGAGTTGCTGTGCGTCTTTGTTACTATGAAGTGTCTGAGAGCTTTCCATAATGGGACCACACAGGTAACGTGTCAGATCTATGGAATGAGACTGTCCCCTCCCCAGTTAGTTGAAGTTTTCAGTATTTTAAACACTTGCATATTTTTAAAAACCATATCCTAACATTTTTGTCTTTTTCAAGTCCAGTGTTTTACATATGAATTCTTTGATTCCACAGGTTGTAGTTTTTATTACCATCTACTGATAGGTAGGCTTTGCACAGAATACATCTCAATTTTTGGGAAAACCTCAAGAAGGTCACCCCCTTTACTGGAAAGAAAGGAATGATGAGACTGAAACTATTCAAACTTTATAGCTGGGAGGAAGCTTGGATGACACTAAATTTAGACCCACAGTTGCATGTGCTAAAATTAAATAACAGTCACATCAATAATACATGGCAAAATGAATATTTAGGATTACAAAAACAACACGATTGTAGTTGCTTAAGAATTCTAATTGTGTTCTTTGCCCCAGAAGGCGTCACTGTCTGTGGACCCTCTTGCATCAAGTCCAAAAACCAGTCCCCAAGCGCCAGCCCATCCTGACTGTTCACTGACTCTGTGACCAGATCCCACCCAGTCCACCTCTCTGAACCTCGTGCTCTTTATCAGCAAAACAAGAGCTGACCTCTCGTCATAACCTGAATTATCTGCATAGTCAGTGATTCTGTGTTCATTTGTTTTTCCTTCATTTCTTCAGTAGGTAAAGTACTGGTGGAATATTATGATGTGTAAGACTGTGCGAGGTATTACAAGGCAGAGAAAAATACATAAAAGCCAATACTTCCATTGAAGGAACATATAGTCTACTATAAAATATAAACTCTAGGCGCAAGACAGTCAATATTACAGTTGTTACCTGTTTAATAAATGTCAACTCAGAAATGTTCCAGGAGTCTAGAGAAGAAAGGGTTGCTGTCTCACAGGCAGAGGGCTGAGAAGGCCTCCTGAGGAGTGGTTGCTTAGCTTTGGAGGATAGGTAAGTTTTCACCAGGCAGAAATGAACCAAAATGAGGAGGGACAAGAAAGGAACTCCAAGCAAAGGGGCAGAACCGTGAGGAAAAGATGCCACGAAAGAAAGGAGACAGTGATTATTAGTTCAGAGAGCTGATAGAAAGGGAAGTGATTGAATTAGTTGGAGCAGAGACTTCATGACAGGGAACGGTGACAGCCAACATGGACAGGATACATTGCCGCTGGAACACAGAAGCTGTCTGACATTAAGACAACTCCAAAGCAGTAATTTCTTAGGCAACGAAAACGAATAAGACATGTGCCTGCACTCCAGGAATTCGGACTTAGCAGACAGTGGGAAAGCCCTGAAAGTTAGCCAGCTGGGGAGGAGCCTGGCTGATTATCAGCTTCAATGAGATGACCTTGACACTACTATAGGGGATAAATTAAGACAGAAGACTGCAGTCAGGAGACCAAAAGGCAGGAACTGTGATGTTTAGCTAAAACAAAACAAAACAAAACACTGGACCTGGATTTGCTTAGTGGCAGTGAAGTTGAAAAAAAGGTGGAAAGAATGCCAGTGGACTTTAAAACAAACAGAGTGACAGAAATTTTTGAGACTCTGATAAAAACTATATGTCTGGTCCTCAGAGTGGAAGACCATTCCTAGGTATGAAATTCTGCAGGCAATTTTGCTAGGTTTATAGACTCTGTAAGGTCATTTTTCATGGACCCCAAATTAAGAAATCCTGGTCTCAAAAGAGAGCAGAGTCTGGAGGTGGAATACAGAAGACAGATGAAAATGCTTCTGGAGTTATAAACTTGAATTATTGGAAGAGCTGCAGATCTAGGTATGTCTGGAACATGGGCTTGTTGAGGGCACATATGTCACCCTGTCCTGTGTACCTTTGGCCAGGAGCGTTTTCATGATTTGGCTTCTTCTGCACCCTTGCAGTAATAGACAGCTGGACGTAGAATAAATGCTCTAGGTTTCATACACCTGAACATACAGAGACATATTGCTGGTGGCATAGGACTTAGGAGTCACATATCTTGATATTATCATATTCACACAAGTCTTACATATTTTAATAGCTGGAAATTAATTTCCCTCATTGGTATTCTTAACATGATGAATGTATTCAGTATTCATGTGGCTCTGATATAAAATTATATGGAAATTCTAGTACAATTTCAGTAATTAATGTCTGCCAATTATAAAGGGTTACAATTATAGCACTCACAGGGACTTATGTAGTGAATGAAAAATATACAAATAATCAGAGAAATTAATTTCTCATATCCAACCCTTTGACTAATGAAGAAAACTAATTACTAGGTAATCATAATGTGAAGAATGCTAATCAGTGGTCAAGATAGGAATATTTTATTTTCAGCCAAAAAGAAATATGATGGCAGTTTAGAACATTAAATGAGAATGAAATAATTTACAATATCAATTAAATATTAAATATAATGAATATATCATAAGATTTTTGACATGATAGGCATTTGGATCAACTTTGTAATTCTAAATCATACAATATTTTGAGTAGGTAGAGGCCTTCTCTTAGAAATAATCTTATCTAGAAACATTCTCACTTTACAAAGGGAGAATTGAAACAACATTTTCTCAGTTTTCAGTGATTGAGCAAAAGAACTGGTGTTGTGAATTTGGAAGGAAACTTTGATTTCACTGGTCAGTGAAAACAATGGTCTTTGCACATGGTGATTTTGTGAAAACTAAGGTACCCAAAGATGTTGAGTAGTTCCTCAGTGAGGCAAAGAATGTATTTTCACATGAATTAATTTTTCTCAAAGTGGTTGATAGTAAATAAGAATCATTAGATTCTGTAGTGCCAACATATATAGGACATTCCTCATGAAGTGTATAGCTACATTGTACCTTATCAGGTATATATTTAATCAAAATACTTAAAAATATATTTATAAACCATATTGATTTCTCTATAGGATTTTTCCTGTGGTAAGAAGGAGAGTCCAGTATTCCCAGTCCGAGGTAAAATGCTCAATCCAAACATGTCAGAATACATCAGATCTAATGGTCAGATGTAAAGGTGAATTGGAAAACATGATAAAACCTGGTTATCTTATTGCATATTGACACAATAGGCAGTATTACAAATAAGCAATTATACAACTACAAATATACAAAGTGCTACAAAACATAGGCCTAGGATGATAGATGGTCTGGTCATTGGGTTTTACCAGAATCTAAGAAGTTGCCTATCTAGGGCAGTCCTTGGCATTCCCTCTGAGATACCTTTGTCCTGGTAGACTTCTCTGTTTGTCCAGGGGCTACTCGTTTTACTCTTCCTCATTGTCAGATGAGAAAGGAATCATACTATTTCAGAGGTAGAAGAGACTTAGGGGTAGCTTTATCTCCACTTGTTCTATGGCCAACTGCCTCAGAATTACATGTAGTATTCACCAAAAAAGAAAATGCCCAGACCCTGCCCCAGCCCTGCTCAGTTTAAATAAGGCCTGTGGAGAGGTGGGTGGCACAATTACCAAAGCCCTCTTGCCGATCGTTGTACCCAGTAAAGACTGGGTTCTGTTGATCGGTGATTCTCAAAATGTGATCTTAGATCAGCACCCTCAAGATCAGCGGGGAACTTGTTAGACTCACAGATTCTCAGTCCTCGTCCCTGACCTAGTGCTCCAGAACTGCAGAGGTGGGGCTCTGCAGCCTCTTTAATTAGCCCTCCAGAGAATTCTAAAGTAAGCTGAAATTTGAAAATCTGATTTTGTCTGGACAGTCTCTCCAGTTGACCTAGAAAGAAACAAAAGCCAGGGTGAATAAGTGGCTTGTTCACTGGAAACAGTTTAATATTATGACCAGCAAAGTAAATACAGAGTGAACCTTTTAGGGAAATAACTCTGACTCATTTAAAATTTTAAATAGACAAAACAATTACTGTAATTTTCGGTTCCCCTTATATTTGTATGTAAAAGGGGGAGAGATGTAGCAGTGGTGCTAAGAAAGCACTGAATTTAAATTTCTTTTAAGATGTTTACGTTTTCTTAAAAGATCTTTGAAAACTGTTCAAGACTGTTTGCAAAGAATGAAAGAATTGCCTTTGATATGCATGGAATTCTTCGCATTCATTGGAAGAACGACTCAATCCTTGAGGGTTGTTGCTAGCATTTATGGCACGGCAGAATAACTTACACAGTTTGTTATTAGAAGCTGAACTGTAAAATGTTTAATATTCAAGCTTTGAATAGGCAGTATATTCTGTGAAATATTTTATGATTGCCAGCTCAGACATTAGAGCTAGAAAAAGAACTCGTTTGGTTGGTAAGGTGGCGTCTTTGACAACGCAAAGACTGTGATTAAAATACGACCTGCTCACCTGCATAGCGAGATGTGAAATTCAGTCAAGCGCATTGCTACTGATGGTGGCAAACTTGCAGTGCCCTTCCTCCTCTTTTCAAAAATACAGTTGGCATCCAACCCCCTCTCAACTGTGCCACGGGAGAAACAGAGAACCACCAAGTGCATCGCGCAAATGCTGTGCTTTATGTATCTCGTTTCTTGTAATACGCTCAAATTTCTGAGTGTCAATGGAGAAAAAAAAAATGGTTCCAGGGGAGAGATGGTCCAGCTTTAAGGTCCATATCCTGTCATTGATTTCTGTGCAACACTCGCATCGACTTCAATGGGAGTTCCGTACTTGGATCAATGTCAGGATATGGGCCTTTACATTTAGACGTGAAAGTGTTTTAATAGTGGTTGGCAAACTAGTGATGAATTAGGGTAAAAGACACAAAGAATTGGCTGGAAACTTTCAGACCTATAAGTTTCCCTTAACCATTAGCAAAGTCAAAAACATGTTGTGAGCAATTTGCATATGTTGATTTTGGCCAGTAAGTGTTCCTGTGCCCAATTAAATTCCTTGAGTTTATTTTGGGTTTCTTATGAAGTGTGGAGAGTTAAGTCCGTGAGTGGCCATGCCACGGGATGCCATCGAGGTGTAACAGAATCATTCACTCTCTCCTCTCTTGACTCGCAGTAGCTCATGATAAGATCAACCTGCAAGGTCTGATGATTCATGAGATTATTTATGTCTCAAATCATTAAACCAGAAACACTGAAATTCAACTTATTTCCCCCCCCTTTAGATCTAAATTTTTTCGGTCCAATAAACTAAAATGCAGCATTCTAAGAATGAATTTCCACAGGTTTTTATGGTAATCTATTTTAAGTGCCTAGCGTTCTAACCTTTAAAGACGTTTTTTAGCAGAGCATGTGTCCAGACATCATACATACTAGGGTATGTGTACATATACATGCATTGTATATATTGGATGTGAGTATATGCACACACACACATCCACACGTTTATAATGAGCTTGTATGAACATAGACAGTCACATATACAATCGTCCCTTAGGATGTGGGGTGTTGGTCCCAGCTCTCTTTCTATCTGGATACCAAAACTCAGGGGTGCTCAAGTCCTTTAGATAAAGTGGCATGGTGTTTGCACCTGACTCATGCTTAGGTGCCTGTGTACTTTAGATCAACTCTTGTTTACTTCTAATGCCCAGTAGAATCTGACTCTTATGTAACTATGTGTATTGTTTAGAAAAAAATGACAATAAATAAAAGTCTACACTTGTTCAGAACAGATTTAATTTTTCCTTGAATTTTTTTTAAATCTATGACTGATTAAATCTAGGATGTAAACCCTGTGGATATGGCAGGTTGATATAGATGTGCAGTTAAGTATGTTAGAGTGTTTTTTTTTTTAACTTTTAAACAGATGTAAAGGTTATGAAGTTGCCATCTTCATCTAAATAAAAAAGGTTAATTAAAAATTTCAAGCTTTGGGCCAGGGATACAGCTTAGTGACGTAAGCACCTGCCTGGCAAGTGCAAGGTCCTGAGTTCGATTACTGGTACCAAAAAAAAAAAAAAAAAGAAAAGAAAAGCTTCTGTCTTTTTAGGCCAAATAATGCATATCAATTGAAGCTCTTTTCATTTCCCTTCTTCACTAATCATTTTATATCTTTGTTGTTCTTTTTCAAAAAGTTATGTTGCTATTTACCCTTATTATGGGATTTTACTCAAGTGTTAGTTTTTCACTATGAACATTCGGAAAGCACTTAATGCGAATTGGGTGCCAAATGTACCTGCAACTCCCGGGTTCTCCCCACTGGATTTAGTTATTCAATTAGCACACTGCTTTCTAGGGTCTAACGTGCAGAGTCTTGGTTGTGAATGTTTTCTTTTCCTTCAGTCTCAATGAAGAGGCAGTTACAAAAGTCCCTTTTCCTCTTTTACTTTCATCATTCTCACGTACTCATGAACATCAATTTGAGAGGAGCAGAGTTTCAAGGTTTTATTGCTATCGAGTCACCCCTCCCCCTAACGCTCCCATTCACAGGGCCATCTGCAGTTCGAGTTATTGCTGAAGTTAGGAGTTCGCTCTCTCATCTGCCTTGCCATGCATAGCACCAGGGTTATTTCTAGTTGAGCTAGTTGTGTTTGAAGTCTATTTAATGAGCGAAGGCTGTGGGAAGAGGATATATGGTTTTCATTCTGTGTTTTAGAGCGAAAGGACTGGCACTCACGCTTCCATCGTTCTTTCAGATCTCACACTAAACATTTCGTATTCTTAACTGCCAGGGCGGTGGAGATTAGTTACTGGAATAGTCCATATGTGGGAAGGGAGGAGGAAGAAAGCTTGTGCCAGGAAAAAGCAGGAAAGAGAATATTTTTGTTAATGGAATAACTGATGAACTCATAATGACAACATTACCTAAATGTGTGTACAGAATAAAGAAAAAATAATGCCAACGTCAAACATATAAAATGTTGGCATTGCCAAACAAATGTTTTCTGTGAATATGAAACAGTATTTTATTGGTTACTCTCAACCTATTTTTTTTAAATTGATTTTATGTTTAAAGTCGAAGTCCACGCATAAGTCTTTGTTCAGAGATGGATAGATAAATTCTGACACAGACCTCTTCTGAAATTTGATACAGCCAACTTCCTACCGAGTGCTATTCATGTTCCTCAAATACAAATGAAATGGAGCATTAGTAAATAGAACAGAAAGGTAAATCAAGTAATCGTCAGGGCACTGACTGTTGGCAAGTCCAAACAGCATTGTAAGAAACTCTGAGGGGGCCACTCAGCATAGAGAACAGCAAATTTTATTTGCTTTCTTTTTTAAAACAACTATCAACAGTGTCTGCATTTGCTTTTTTAACATTTACGTTATTCAACTTGGCTCATCTTACCTACACATTAAAGAGCTATTAATTGTGTCATTTCAAATAGATTTTGATAAACATTATTAAAGCATATAATGTATTTGGCTTTCTCTTGTGAAAGAAACACTAGGTGGAAGCAAAACACTGTTATTTTATTGCTTTTGAAAAAGCATGCTTCAAAATGGATTAAGCCTGAGAGCGTGTTTTTAAGTTTGCAAGGCATTAGGTATACCATATATGTTTTTTACACTCGTAGCAGCACTGATTTGATTGAAAGTTTAATTTAACACTTAAATAGTTTTGCTTGAAACAGAAAACTGAATTTACAGAGCATCTTTTACAGAGTTACACAGAATACACGTTTAAATTTACTAATATAAATATATTTTTACCACTCTTTGTAGTGTTTTCTTCTCCTTATCGATGGAAGAAATTTTTAAGCACCTTGTATATTGTAGGCGTGGGATAAATATTTCTCGTGAATCAATGTTGATTCAGTAGTTACTCAATTTAGTTGTTATTTAAAGACTGAGTTAGTGGGTATTATCTTTACAACTTTAGTTTGTGCTTTCCTAGCTTTGCACATGGAAAGATTAAGTTTTTTAAAAATTGTTATTATTATTCTTGCTTTTTTGGGAGAGTATGGCTGATCAGTGTGTAAAGCTTCTTAAGAGTCAATGCGAACTCAAACCAGTGTCATTTCAAGTGATAATCCAGTGAGATTAACTCCACAAAGAAACAGAACAAAACAAGTAAGTGTGTCTGTGTGTGTGCACATGTATGTGTGTGTGTGGTGAGTATTGTGTGGGAAAGACAGAAAATGAACTCAGATCTCCGTTTTAAAATTGGACAGCAGTTCATAATACAACTGTGTAGAGCTCTGTTGGTTGCTACTAACCTCAAAAGTATTATACTTACACAAACCGAGTTACTGGGTTCCGTCAGTTCAGGCCTACAACAATGGGTGGCATTTGTTAAGTAAAGCCCCACCCTGCATTTTTTTCTGGTGCACAGCTGTGTCTGGGAGCACAGCTGTGCTTCCCATGAGTCCTCCAACATTTTACTATGCAGCTGTGAGAGCTGCTTAGGAAATTGTTAGGAGGCAGCTGCAGAAGTTGGTGGTTGTCGCAATGTCTTCAAAACTGAGCTGAATCAGTTCAGTGATGAATTAGGGATGCTTCCAACCTCTGTATTCTGAACACACACAGAAATGAGCTCTGGAATTGGAAGGGAAAACTTAGGCTTAGATTTCTTGTGATATCTTAACTACTTTCATTATGGGTCTCACTTGAATCTCAAATCATAATTCTATTAAATAGCATCCAGATTATGTAAGTCAATTTTCATATGAATAGTCACATCAATAACAGGCGTGTGGTTCTAATTGCATTTGAGGATTGGAAAATTTCCCTTTATTAAGTATTGTAAACAGAGTAGCAGCTCATGTATCTTTGAAAATTAAATCATATATTTAATATACAATATTAACTCAGAATTTATCCCCTAAATTCTCATCCAAATGCTGATTTATCTTTATAAATTTAACAGTTTATACTCGTACACATTATTTTAATATTAGTTAAATCCTTTCTTATATTAGTTAAAAAATGTTTGTGAACATTAGCTCTTTACCATGCAAAATTTGGTACAGAATATAAGACTCATTCTCTGTCTTTAGATACCCAAGATATGGATGAAATGTGCAAACATGCATTTGATTAAGTCTCCAAATTAAAGATGAGGGGGAGGGGGAGAGAAAAAAGGAGGGAGAGGAGAAGTCTCAGAGAGAGAGAGAGAGACAGAGAGAGAGAGAGAGAGAGAGAGATTGAGTGCACAAATATCATAATGTGTTCTGTTCAAACATTAGGTTGACTTTGTCAAGGAAAAAAAAAACTTTGGGAAATTTTTTAGAAAGTGAAATGAACTTCCTGTGCAATGATATGAAGGAGGGGGAGCATTTTGGCATATTCAGTAGACAGACATATACATTATGGAGTTAGGGTTTCAAACCAGACAGGTAAAAAAAGAATAGTGTATAAAAAGTTTTAAATACCTGATGAGTCATCACTTTAGGTGCTGTGGAAATTAGAAAAAGAAATATCTATCTGAGTTAAAAAGGGTGAATTATTTATCCCCAGAACCTACCATTGGGCCAGAATTATAGTAAATACTCAGCTAATGTTGAATACCAAGTTTATTGCTGAATGAGATATCACAGGATATTCCTGAATGTAAAGCAAATAATGAATTTAATTGGATTATCATTCAGGATCCCAGCATAGGTGCATTCAACTTGGACTTCTGAAACACTTCGGCAATGAAGGTGTTCCTTACAGAAGTGCATCCTGATTTAAGAAAATCTACAAGATGGTTTTTGAAGCATCTCTGGGCTAAAAGGAAGCCAGCAGTTTTGGGGACCATGTGGTCTGGGAGAAGGAACAAGAGTTACGAGGCCCAGTTGAGAGACAGAACCAGGAAACAGGAAATGCTAAACAGAAGCTGCATGGAAAAAAGTGAAAGCAGCACATGAGTGAGCCGTCCATGTAGTTCTCCCTCCCTCCCCCGCGCTGGACCGCCCAGTGATGACGCTGCTTGGCCAGACCTAACCCGAGCCAAAGCTCGAGGGAGGGCAGGTGATGGGTTTTGTAGACATCACTTTCCCAGGGCACAGAGGAAGCTTAGTGGACAGAAAATGGTTCTAAGAGAAAATGGGAATAGTTGCCATAAAGCTTTCTTAAAGATTTTTTTTTCTTGGTTTCATTTCCAAAATGGAAAGACCAAGATTTTGTTTAAAATTGAGTAAAACAAAATGTCGATTTTCATAATTTATTTATGGCTAATTGAAGAGCAACTATGATTCTCTTTAATACACTAGAACTTTCAGTTATAAAAGAGTCTCGGTATGATTATATTTAGGGTAACATGGGACTAATTCAGGTGCAGACAGTTCCCAAGAGGAGAAATGCAGGTGGCCAGAAGAGTAAGATATGGTATTTTATCTTGTTAGTAATTGAAGAGATAAAAGTCAAATAAATTAATTAATGGAAGAAAAATAAAACCAGTGAGATTTCCAGCTGGACCAAAACCAAACTGGAGTGACAAGAAAGGTGTATTCTCAGAGCTGATTAGACAGTAGACGGAGTGTTTTGCCTTCTATTGATGGTGAAGTGCAAAACTCATGCAATCTTGTCCAAGTAAATTTTGTAATTCATAGCAAGAAATTTAATGGAATTCATTTTCCTTGCCCTAAGAAATAAATTATGTGGAATTTATCCTAGAGAAAAAAAGAATGCAAATATGTGTACTTGACTTCCTGTAAATTTTTTTATTTTAAAGAGCAAAACAGAAAAAAAGGTAGAAGTAATACAGAATTTAAAAAAAAAAAACACAGTAAGACATAAATACTAGACAATATTTTGCATATTGTTATCTCAGAAGTACTTGTTCAAGTTGTAAGATCTAGGCATAAAAAATGATCAGACAATCAATGACAACACAAACTATTCTTTGTGATGAACTAACAGAATTAGTAGTATAGTTATCTATCTTGCATACTTCCTATAATTTAAAGTAGCAAGTATTACTAACAACTTAAATAATAACCAATGTGGGAATGGTTTAAAATGACTTATGTTGTTCCACAAACTATAAATGATTGAGGTTATTTTGAAGGAAATCTATCAAGACAAGAAGTAAGTTTTTAAGCAAGAAAAGTATAGAATAAAATGCATTATTTAGCAAGGGAAAAAATGGAAAAAGATGAAAGATTATAATGATGAACACCAAAATGTGAATGCTGGAAAATTCCATATGTTCAATTTTTTTCTTTCTACTTTTCTGCCTCTTTGGAATTTTTTTTTTTTTGCCATAGTTTAAAGGTGTGAACTCATACTCCTTGTTTATAACACATTATTATTAATAGTCTCTGAAAAATCTTATTTTACTTAGTACCTTTATCCTTAGTCCTCCCTTTCATTCCTCTCCTGACCAAATTCTTTAAGAGCATGATGTTTACAATCTGTTGCATCGTTATCTTGTGAAATGCAAGTTGATGCTTTTGTGTGTAAATTTTTAATTTAGGTAAATAAATTGCATGCTTCTCTTACTTTTTCCCCCCACTCTGCTTCTCTTACTTTTTGAAAAAATTTTGCGCTTTGCTTTTTAGATCCATTTATGTTGCTATTTTTACATTTAGTCTTCTGTTTCTTCAATTTAGTGTTTTACTTAGATACAATATGTGTTACTTTTAGTAGAAAAATATAGTGAAAATACCTTTCTAAAATGGTGAATTGACATTATGTAATTCTATAATCTTCATTGTAAAAGAAAGATTTAAATAACTGTAATTTCTGCTTATTAGCAGTGTAACCTTTTTGTTTAATTTGATAAATCAGGCAGGAGAATTTGAAACTATAGCTCTTGAGTATTTTCTTTTATGAGTGAAGTCAGCAGTGTTGTTAGGGCTGTACAGAAATGTTGGCCACAGAATAGTGCAGCAGTTCTAAAGTTTTTGGTCTCAGGAATGTTTTTCTTTATGTAAAAAAGTATTAATTATTGAAAACCTCAAAGAACTTTTGTGTATGTCAAGTGTCCATTGATATTTATGATGTTAGAATTACCACTGAGAATGTTCTGGAATTTGAGCATCTATAGACACACTCATCTGCTGTCAGAGTGACGATTTCTCCCGTGTCATATGGGCTCTGGAAAATGACACAGTCTGCCTGTGACAGAGCGAGTGTGAAAAACGTGATGTTCATCTCATGAACCCCTTGAAAGGTCTTGGGGTCTCTAGGATTCTTGAGCCCTGATTTGAAAACTGAAGATATACAGTTGTTTTCAAAATTTTCTTGTGCTGACAATTCTCAGTGCTTCCCAATCCAGAGCCCTAAAATAGCATTTGCAGTGGCCCAGTCCCTCTCAGCTGATGTAGCTTCAAGATTAGAATATTGTCACCACCTTAACAGGCAGTGTTACCAGTGAGGTTTATACTACCATTGTGTTTGCGTTTTTAAGATATCGAAACAAAAAAATTACTTGCTATAGATGGGATGGGTGTAATTTTATACTCAAAAATCAAGAAGTAGATGGGACATAGGTGTTTTCTTTTGGCTTATTCTGTTAGCTTAATTATACCAAATATCTTCCGGAGACATGAAAATGAAATCATTTTCCCCACTACTTTAAAACATTATCCTTAGTAAAGGGAGCGTCAGTATGTAAAATCTAATTTCCAGGTATCCTTGCTGCAGAAGAGTTTGTTAGTTAAACTAACAGCCAGACAGGACTCTGACGCTGAGACACGAGAAGGCGGACAGGGCCCTTGTGCTGAGCGGGTTCTGGTTTGGGGATGGAAGAGACCGAGAGTCCAGTGCTCCAGGCTACTGATGCCACAGTGACCAGGCTCTGCGGGCACCTGCTTCAGGCTTCAGGACTGAAAAACACGAGAGACTTGGATTAAATGTTGGCTGAGGATAAAAGTCATAAGCAGAATAAAAACAGAATGAATGGTCTTCTGCTGGAGAAGGTAAGCCATCTCGTTGAATAGATGCCAGGAAGGATAAAAGAAGATTCCCAGCGATCTCCATATAAAAGTTTTTTTACTGGGGATCGAACTCACAACCTCACACTTGCCAGGCAGGTACTTATGCCACTGAGCTAAATCCCTGGCAGCATAAAAGTTTAAAAGGGGGCTTGACTGTGAAATGCTTGAGAACCACAACGTCCCAGAACATGGTACCTGGACTGCAGCCACCACTGGAAAAAAAAAAGAACTACCACACAAAATTTGTTTTGAAGTCCCCCAGTGCCCTTGTCTTTTCTTCTATCACCCTATTCCCAGCACAGAACAAAAGATCTCTGAAGAAATTGCTGTTTCTCGGCATGATCGTCACAATAGCTACCATTTGTTTGACCCTTGCTGTGTACCAGTTCTGAGTAAGGTGTTTATGTAAATTGTTTCGCCTCTGTGAATTCCCAGAACAAACCTATGAGTAGTTGCTGCTATTTCTTCTGTTTCACAAATGGAAACAGTGAAACACAGGGTAAGTGATTTGCTCAAATTCACACAACCTGTAAGTCTAAATGCTAAAGATTTAGTGTTACTTAGCTTGTAAAGGGTTTACATTTTCAAAGAAGACGTAAGCATAGGAAGTAATCCGCCCCTCCATAACTCTCCAAAAGTGGAGGTTTAGGTACTTTATTTCCCAGCTTTTTTTTTTTTTTTTTTTTTTTTGACAGTGATTTCTTTTTGGTCTGTCTTATCAATGCCTCTAACACCTTTGGGTTACATTTTCTGTCAGGAAATAACAGTATTACTTTGGGACACAGGTCGAAGGGGAGTTTTCTAAATACGTTTTGCAAAAATACGTTTTAAAATTGCGAATGCAAAAAGCATTTGCTGTGCTGGGATTCAGGAAGTCCAGAACAATAAAGAAAAAGTGATAACTGCAGTCCCTCAGAAAAGATTTGAAATTTTATTTGCTTAGGATTGTTCCGATTTCCATTGTACTTTCGTATGCAAAGTGCATGGTCTGTGTCCCAGCAAGCGCTGCCTGAGACAAAGATGGCTCTTTGAAGTGTGAACTCTTTATGGCAGAAAATAACAGGATGACCACAGAGTAAAGAAGATTAAATAGTAAAAAACATTTTGAGCTGGCTCATGTGAGCAACGTGTGGCATGCTTCTGCCACCTGGTGGAATGTTATATATTTGCTTCTCTTTTGGCAATTTGAAATATTTTTCTTGTTTATAAGAATTAGGTTAAAGGACTTGCAATATAATTTTTAAACCAAATGCTAGTTATTCTGTTTCTTGGTTATTACATTGTAATTAAGGCATATTTATGATGTATCAAAATATTATATGCTCATATACTTTATCTTATTTTGGTGACATATATTATTTGTTATTTTAAAAGCTAATAACAAAATAGTCTTTCCTGCCCTTCCCCTAACTCACACTGGTGAAGGAGGTATAATTTCACATACAATTTAAGATAATGAAACCTCATTATATAAACTGTTTTATGCATAATCTTTTACATTATGTTCATTGAAAATGGATGTCATTGTCAGTATAGAGGTTTCCGATTTTTATGTTTAATGTGTATTTTAAAAAATAATGCATGCATTAGGTTACTACCTAACATTCATAATAGAAGCATGTAAAAAGAAGGCAAATTGTCAACTAATTGATGGAATTTTAAAATGTAAAGACAACCCGTGTTAGCTTTCTATTCGTTTTGCTTCATTTTTGTCAGACTGGAAAATCTATAGTTTATGTAAAGAATTGCATATAGAATCAATTTCACTATCCCATCTACTTTTGAATTTGAAACATTTTCATTTAGATCTAAAGGGACAAGATTAGTTCATATTATATTCCAAGCCTAATGAAGAAACTAATTCTTTTCTCCTTTCTTTTACGTATGTAACCGACAGTGCCATTACAGACAGTGAGTTCTCCTGAGACTGAACACTATTATATCCTACCTTGGTATCTTGTTGTAGCCATTTAGACATTAAACATAAAAACTAGGCGATAAAATATTGTTTGTTCATACCTAACTGATGACAGTGTTTCTCTCCTATAATCAGATCACAGGAGAAAAGCTTTTGAATGAAGTGGTACTGTCTCATGTGATTTATGTAACAAGGCATCATCTGTTCTGGATTTTTTAAATAAAATGATTATTGATTATTATCCTTCTGCTTCGTCTCTCTGTGTGCCTTGTCTATGCAGCCTTCAGTGCAGGGACTATTTTAGCACTAATCTACATGAAAATACAAGTACCGTAAAAATAAAGAATGTATTTGCACTTGGGAATGTCAGATATATGGGGATTATGTGTTGCTATGAATTTTTAATAATTGAAAACATCATATATAGGATAGTATTTTTTTAAAAAGCAGTCAGGAAATGAGCAGGTCTGGGTTTGAATCCTGGCCCCCACACCCATTAGCTGAGTGGTATTTTCCCAAATAGCTAAGGCCTTTGGTTTTCTCACAAGTCATAACAATGCAACTGCTGAGCAGTAAGAATGAAGCAGCGTGAGTAAAGCAGTAATGTGTGTGAAAGAGAAACGAGGAAGCAAGGAGGATTTTTGAGCAGTTAGTCCATTCCTTTAATAGAATAAAAGGCACTGACAGACTAGAGTGTATGGGCTGCAACGTTAAATGCTCCCTTTGGTTTTAAATAGAATTGGAAGTTGACTTATCCTCAGACTTAACGGAGTTAAACGGTGGACTTGCAAGACCTTCAGTAAATTCTGCAAATGGTTTATTTCATTTGTGCTCCTTTCATTTTATAATATGGTCCTCGAATTTATTCCTGCTGGAAGCGCAGCTCAGTGACGCCGTTTTTGATGAAATCTGATGCCTAAGCTGGAAACCTAAGACTCTACTTCCATTCCACAGCTGCTTCATGCCCGAGTAGAACCCGTCAGCAAGTGTGTTCAGTTCTGTCTCCCGCACTTTTAACGGTTCTGCTAGTCCTCACCTGTCCATCAGCGTGTCCTCGTATGGAAGCCATCTCCTTCTGTCTTTCCATCCCTGCCACCTCTAATCTGTGTCATCAGAGAACACCCAGAGTTCTGTGTACCTCTCTTCTTCCCTCCCCCACCTTTAAGTTCTCCCCTGGTTTGTCTTTGCATGCATGAAAAGTGTGTATTTTTTGTTTTGAACTACACAGCCGCACATGAACTGTCTCAAGACTCTTCTCCCTGTCCACCAGCTCCCCAGCTTAATGCTTTTCCATACCAGCCTCTTCCTAGCCTTCGTCCCTATTGGTCCCTCCCTGCCTCAGGGCCTTTGTGTTACACATTTCTACTTTTTGCATGGCTGACTCTTTATTGCACTGCATGTCATTTCTTCAGTAGGACTTTCTGATCCACCCCTCCATATTTCAACCTGAAATACTCTCCCCCTCCTTATTTCTGCATTAACCGTGCTAGAAAGACCATCACCTATGTACCAGGAACTGTTCCAGACCCAGGATAAATCAATCAATATAAACAAAAATACCTCTATTCCCAAGTAACCTACACTCTAGTACAGGAAATAAATAGTTGAGTTGTGCAGTGTGCTAGAAAATAGGAAGTACTTTGGTGAAAAATGAAGTGGGAAATGGAAGCAAGAAATTGTGACGTGAGCATTAGAATTTCAAGCAGTAGGTTAGCCATAGACCTCTCTATGATGGAGACATTTCTACAAGATTTAAGACAAGCAAGGGGCGGATTCATGCAACTAGCAGGGGAAGATCATGCAGATAGCAGAAAGGAAGAGCAAATGTGGAGGCCTTGCAGTGGGGCCAAACCTGAAATGCTGGAGAGACATCAGAGGGTCGGAAGATTGAAGAGGATTCAGCTTTGTCACAACACTGGTTAAAAATGAAAGTTACATAATCCCTTTTCTCCTCTGGTCTTTCTGACTGATCTCCATGAGAGAAGGATGATTTCTGTTTTATTCCTTGATGTCACTATCCAGTATACAAAGCATACATCACAGTGTCTAACACATGGCAGAAAGGCAATAAAATTGATGAATGAATGTTCTTTTGGCCTAGGAAATGACTCAACTAGGATTTGAGTTGTAGTGTGGCCCCTTGGGTTCACGTATTTCTATGGGAAGATGTTAATTTTAGAGAAGGAGCCAGTGGTTGGCTGTACAAGCAGCTCACAACAATGGGCAGGTCCTACTAGGAATAATTACTGGGAAAGAGCTTGACTAGAGACCACCAAGTGGTAATAAAGGAAATCAGGTGATCACAAGAAAAGCTCCTTCCAGTTACTGTGAGTAGAGTAATAAGTTATTCCTACCTACCTCAGAGTAGGAGGTTGAGAGCAGGCACCTGGAATCAGTCCCTGATTTAGTGAAATGCCTCTGTTCTCTGGTCCCCAAAATCGCCTCTGAAGATATCTCTGTGTTAAAACTTGACTGTGTAGGTGATATGTTTCTTGCCTTCAATTATATTATTGTCTCTGTGGATACACACTGGTCATCATAAAAATTTACCCTGCCAAGAGTCTGCTCTTTTTGCCATATTTCTATACCTTGTCATAAAAATCTTAGTAAGCAGTGCCTCATGGGAGGGACTATTTTCTAGCCATTTAAAAATCCTAACAATTTGATGGTATTTCTGAAAGATGACCCTGAATTTATTTGAGGAGCTCTAAGAATTGGATGAATCCTGATGTTTGGTGATAAGTTATCACCAAGCAAGGATCTGTCTTGCTTCTACCATATAGGTTTTGAGCATGTATGGAGACGCCTCCTAATTTTGCATTTGTAATTAGGGACCAAAATATTAGTACTTCTTTTTCTAATGACATCCACTACTAATCCTGTGAACATTCTTCCACAGTCTGTCTTAGTCACTCTTCTTTCTTCAGCCTTGCAGGCTACCACCCCTGTTAGCTCTAACTGCTCACAGAAGCCTTAATTGGTTTTTGGTCATTCGTTCTCACAGATTTAGCTGTCATCTACACCCCAGAGTCACCTAATAACTGTAGCCTGCAGCCTTCCTATGGCTCTGGAACTCCAGGTCTGTGTTTTCCAGATCATTGCATGTTATACATTTTCAACAAATTCTTACTTTTAGGTACTTCCATCCCAACCTGTCCCGCCAAATCTATTTCTCCACTTGTGATCACACTCTTGAGATCTTTATTTTCATAAACATCTATTATTATGAAACCTAGACTATAGTATTAGATACTAAAGAAATTATCCTGGAGTCATTTTCCTCTCTCCTTCCTACATATTTAGTGGTCATTTATTTTGTAAACAAGTTTTTTGAACACTATGTGTCAGGGACCACATCTGTTCTGGTGATAAAATTGTGGGCAGCACCTCCTGCATCATAGCCTCGTCTACAATCTGTTCTCATCATGAAGGTCTTTCTAATCCGTACCACATAATGATATTAGCACATGCTCTCTCTCCATCTTCATCATCAGTTCTGTGGTTTTCTATTTTCATAGTGAGTGGTCACAGCGTCAGTTCTGTGCCTGTTTTCCTCCTGCAGTCGTTTGCATTGAGAGGTGCTGTCTCTTCAACGCAAGCAGGTTTGTGACCCTACTGAACCTCACTTAAATCTCTGTGTTGCATCTCCTAGGCTGGCAGATCAGGCGTGTGTGCCTTAGTACAACACTTCTGCCTTGACTGACCTTTTAATGTGTGTCTCTCATCTCTTTCCTCCTTTGTTCCTGCCTCATGCTTGAGGTGGCACAAATTTTTTTGCCATATCCAGGTTGTATTGCTTCCATAAACTCTTGTTTAGAAGACAGTCTGTACATACCAGGTTTGGTGACTCCCTTGTAAGTACCCAGCTCAAGTATCTTTCTTTTGTTTTGGGAGCTTCTCTATTCTGCCTACTTCCTTGATGCTGCATATGTATTGATTTATCAGACTTAAGAGTTTCGTTGTTTATTCCCACCAGCAACACATTGTTTGTGATTTCAAGTTTTAATTTGTCTAAAATGAAACAAAGTTCAGAGCACTTTAATGTTCCAATTGTAGAATCTTCATAAATTTTTATACTTTTTAATCTGTCTTTTCTTCCACTGAGTTTCTTGTTTCTACAAGACCATCTTTTTTTAACTCTTTCCAAAGCAATTAATCTAATTATTTTTTCCCTTAACTACACTTTTTTAGGTATATTCACAAAGCTGAACAGCCATTGCCAAAATGAATTTTAGAACATACTCATTACTACAGAA
>RJWM01034688.1:0-19525 GCA_004363535.1 Dasyprocta punctata | reverse complement strand
AAAAAAAAAAAAAAAAAAAAAAAAGAAGTCAGCGGAGAAGAAGGCAGTAGCTGGTGTTGCCTTTGTCCTGAGACAGGATTCACTACACAATGTGAACCATTTGAACCTGGGGATGCACAGTCATGGTGACAATGATGGCTGGTGAACCTGGAGGCCTCTGCAGAGAGACATATCAGTGGAGGGGTACAGCGGACATGGAGGACTGCACTGGCTGGCAGTGAGTACAGAGGATTTAGTCCTCCTGCAGGAGGGAGTGATTAGCTGGGAACCATTTTGGAGGCAGGCTGGATAAACCCAGAATCCAGAACTGCTAAGAGTTTCCTCTAGCAGCTGCTAGCTTGGCACAGACTAATGGAAATTGCTTGGATTGTGGCAAGCCCCGTGAGGCTGATCTCAGGCAGGCCTACTGAGGTTATCCACAACTCCATCATAAAGCAACTGCTGGCTTGCTGGGACAGATCAGCATGATTCTGGACTCTGTCTCCACAGGTTGTCTACTAGTGAAACCAGAGAGAATCCTGAAAGTTGACTTTTGTTTTTCTTTTTCATTGTTTTGTTTTGTTTTTCTTTTTATTTTCATTTCTCTTTCTCCCTCATTGTTTACATATGTGTGAAAGTGGTTCCTAACCTCTTTGTAGGTGTGGTTCTGTTCTATTCTTCTTTATATCTCTTTCATCTCTCATTCCCTTCAGTCTTGTGCACCAGTTTCCCCAAGTTGGCGTGATCTCCGTTTATCCTCCAACCTTACTTCAAATCTCTTTCTTTTACTTCTCTATGTTCTCCTTAATCTATTTTAAATTTTAATTCTGAAGGCAAAAGTGACACATTACAGACTTACATATTCCATGCAATTATCTGGTTTGCTTTACATTTTGTTATAGAGTCACAAATCTATGGTTAAAAGTTGCAAATTAAGGGCTAGCTCAGTTTGCTGTTTCCTAGGCTGTGTTTGATGCTATTTGTACCACAATAACCAAAAATTGACATAATTGTTCTAATAGCTCTTGATCCTGATAATTCATGACTGAGATTAATGAAGGGTTACAGCAAATACAGTGGCACAGTGCCAAAGAACCAGGGATTAGGCCAAGCAAGCAACCTCTTCCTATCTCCAACAAACTGAAGAGGTAAGGTCTTCCAACAGACTCAAAACCCCAAAACCAGCTACACCTAGAACATCCTCAGAAAAGTAATCATCAGCTTAGGGTCCTAAATACTACCAAAAAAGCAACCCACCATGGAAAACTTACAAGCATCACCCAGGAGTTAAACTAAAAAAAGAGAGAAAATAAAATGAGAAGACACTTAAACAAAATGCAACCTCAGACATCCAGTTCACCAAAGGCAAATCAAGGGTACAATGACGCAGGACAATTGGAAAGCCCCCACCAGGTCTCTCTGATGTGGAAACAACAAAGGAACTAAATGAGACTCTGGTAAAAAGCAAAATCAGAAATAATCTCTCAGATAACTACAGATTACAAAAATATACACCAGGCTTAGTGATGTTAAAGCAGACACAGACTAAACATAGATGAGCTTAAGCAAATTATGGAAGCTCAGCAGAGAAAAGACATGGAATTCATAAATGAGTTTCAAGCAGATATTCAGGAGAATAGAAACTTCATTGAAAATATTCGAAGCAGATTAGGTCTATGTGAGGACAGGATCTTCGATATTGAAGACTGGTTTGCAATTAGCGACCAGGAAAAGAAAGATTTCTCAAAATTAGCAAGGGACTATGTGAAATCAATCCAGCAGCTGCTAGATGAGAGAAAGAAGAGTAACTTAAGATAAATTGGAACCAACAAACAAGCAGGAGATACCACAAATGACATTAAAAAATATTCACAGACATCATGACAGGAAACTTTCCTGGTAGAGAAAAAGACTTTGACATACAGATAAATGAGGCACAAAGAACTCCATTAAGCAATGATCAAAAAAATCTACAGCCAGGCATATTACAGTCAATATTCCAGAAATTCAACACGACAGTAGCATGCTAAAAGCTGTTAGAGAAAAGAAACAAATCACCGGTAAAGGAAAGTCCATCAGAATCATATCTCACTTCTCAGCACAAACTCTCAAGTCAAGGAAATCTTGAAGTGAAGTAATCCAAGTTCTGAAGGAAAACAACTTTCAACTCAGATTGATGTACCCCACTATCTTTGAAAATTGATAGAGAAATAAGATACTTCCATGACAAAGAACACATGAGGAAATTTATGACCATCAAACTAGCACTCTAAAATGTTTGAAGGACATTCTAGAAAGAGATAATAAGGACTACAGCTCCACAAACTCCAACAGAAGGAATTTACCAGGGAAGGCAAACAATTAGAGACAGGAAAAAAAAAAAAGAGGAGAGCCAACAACAGAAAAGTAACATGACAAGAAAAAGTCAATATATTTCAGTTATAACTATCAATGTTAATGCTCTCAATTCACCAGTCAAAAGACACAGACTGGCAGAATGGATCAAGAGGCATGATTCAACAATGTGCTACAAACAAGAAACAAGTTTAATTCAAAAAGAAATTCATAGGTTCAAAGTCAAAGGATGGAAAACAATACTCCATGTGACAGGAACCCAGAAAAAAGCAGGGGGAGCTATTATATTTGCAGACAAAGTGAATTTCAAGCCAAGATTGATTAAGAGAGATAAAGAAGTCACTACATTCTGCTAAGGAAACAATCCAAGAGAAAGAGATAACAATCACAAATATACAGGCAACAAATACCAGTGCACTCAACTATATAAAACAATTGTTAATGGATATGAAAAATCAAATAAGCCCTAACACAATTGTATTGGGAGACCTAATACCCCACTGTCACAAAAATCAGATCAACTAAACAAAAAATCAATAATGAAATAGTAGAACTAAATCAAACTTTTGAAGAAATGGATGTAGTAGATATGTATAGAGTGTTCCAACCAACGACATCAGAATACACATTCTTCTCTGCTGCACATGGGACATAATCCAAAATAGACTATATACTGGCTCATACAACAGTCTTAAGTAAATGCAAAGAAATTGAAATTATCCCATGCACACTATCAGATCACAGTGCAATGAAACTGGAAATTCATGTCAAAGGAAACCACAAGAACTTCATAAACACATGAAAATTAAATAGCACCCTACTGAACAACAAATGGGTCACAGATAAAATTACAGAAGAAATTAGACAGTTTTTACAGTTGAATGGTAGCAACAATACAGCATACTGGAACTTGTAGGGCACAATGAAAGCAGTCTTAAGAGGGAAATCTATAGCAGTAAATATCCATATCAAGAAAACAGAGCAAGTGTAAGTAAACAATGCTGAACCTCAAACTTCTAGAAAAAGAACACAGGCTCAGCCAAAAGCACATACAAGGGAGGAAATTATAAAGATCAGAGCAGAGATTAACACACTGGAAAATAAAAAAAAAGACACTATAAAGAACCAATGAATTGAAGAGTTGATGTTTCAAAAGAATAAATAAAATTGATGAATCCTTAGCCAATCTAATAAAAATAGTGAAAGAAAAGATTCAAGTCCACACAATTAGGAAAGAAAAGGGTGAAATCACAACAGACCCTGCAGAAATATAGAAAATCATATATACCTACTTTGAAAACTTGTATACTAATAAGATGGAAAATGAAGAAGAAATGGCCAGATTCCTAGATACATAGGAATTATCAAAGCTGAATTCAGAAGATATAAAAATTCTAAATAACCCAATATAAATAAATGAAGTCAAAGGGGTACTTAAAAACCTGTCAACAAAGAAGAGTCCAGGCCTGATGGATTCTCTGCTGAATTCTACAACAAACTCAGTGAAGACCTGACACCAATACTTCCCAAACTGTTTAATGATATTGAAAGGGAATCAATACTTCAAATTCATTCCTGGAGGCAGCATTACCCTGATACCAAACCCAGAAAAGGACACAACCAAGAAAGAAAAATACAGACCAGTCTCCCTTATGAACATTCATGCAAAAATCCTCAATAAGTTACTGGCAAACAGACTTCAACAAATCATCAAAAGATTGTACACTATGATCAAGTGTGATTCATCCCAGGGATGCAGGGATGGTTCAACATATGCAAATCCATAAATGTAACACATCATATTAACAGAACCAAGGACAAAAATCTTATGATATTCTTAATAGATGCAGAAAAGGTTTTAGACAAAGTCCAGCACCCATTCATGATAAGAACCCTACAAAAATTGAAATAAATGGTCTTTATCTCAATATGATAAAAGCCATCTACAACAAACCAACAGCCAATATCGTACTAAGTGGATAAAAACTGAAAACTTTCACTCTAAAATCAGGAACAAGATAAGGCTCTCTACTGTCTGTACACTCTTTCAGCATAATCCTGAAAACATTAGCTGGAGCAATTAGACAAGAGAAAGAAATAAAAGGAATAAAGATATGAAAGGAAGAAGTTAAACTATTGTTATTTGCAGATGACATGATACTCTACTTAAAAGACCCCAAAAACTCCACCAAAAGACTTCTAGATTTAATAAGCAAATATAGTAACATAGCTGCTTACAAAGTCAACACTCAAAAATCAATAACCTTCCTGTATATAAATAGCAAACTCACTGAGAGACAAATCAGGGAAACAATACTTTTTACAAAAGTATCCAAAAAAATGACATACCTATGAATCAATACAACAAAGGACATAAAAGACTTCTACATTGAAAACTACAGTATTCTGAAAAAGGAGATTGAAGAGGATATTAGAAAATGCAGTAATATTCCATGCTTTTGGGTAGGAAGAACCAATATAATGAAAATGGCCATACTTCGAAAGCTGTTATGCAGATTCAATGCAATCCCAATCAAAATTTCAATAGCATATCTCACAGAATTAGAGAAAAGAATCATAAAATTCATCTGGAACCAGAAGAGACCTAGAATAGAAAAAGCAATCCTCGGCAACAAAGGCAAGACAGGGGATGTCACAATCCCTGGTTTGAAATTATACTATAAAGCTACCGTGATAAAAACAGTGTTGTATTGGAAAAAAAAATAAAACAGACCTGAAGATCAATGGAACTGATTAGAAGATGCAGAAACAACTGCAGACACACTAAGCCACCTTATCTTTGTCAAAGGCGCCAAACACATTCACTGGAAGAAAGATACCCTCTTTAATAAATAGTGCTGCGAAAAGTAGCTCTGCACATGCCGAACATTAAAACTGGACCCATCTCTTTCGCCATGTACTAAGCTAAAATCAGAATGGATCAAAGATCTTTTTTTCTTAATTTTTTATTTAGTATTTTAAACAGAAGAAAAATAAGAAATTAAAGTAAAACAGAATTTCACAACAGGTCAGTAGGAGAGTAACGATAATCAACACATTGTATACTGTTATAGTCACAGCAGTTGTTTAGGGTATAAGATATAAACATGAAACATTGTCCAGAAAATTAATAGCACAAAACTTTCCCCTTAATGATTAAAGAAAAACCAGCTATATGACTATCTTTTTTGTTAAGACTTCTCTACTATTTTCAAAAAAACCCCTCACATTAAAAATGAAGTCTGAAAATTACCCTGTGAAAACTGCTTTTCACTCAGAATTCTTTTTCTTTAACTATCCTAACTAATTTTTTATATACATAGATAGGTTTTCTTTCAGCTCGTCACATAGTGCAACAATGCAATGGTTACATATATGTGACTTATTTAGATCACTGAGAAGGGTATTTTCAAGGCACATCCATTTAAGAATGAAAATGTCTAGTTTAATGATTTTTATAGCTGAGTAGTATCTCATTACATAGAAATACCACATCTTTTTTTGTCCATTCCTCAGTCAAGGGGTATTTAGGTTGTTTCCAAGAACTAGCTATTATGAACTGTGCAGATATAAACATAGGTGCACATATATCGCTGTGGTAGCATGTTTTTAATTCTTTTGGGAAGATACCCAAAAGGGGAATAGCTGGGTCAAATAGGACCTCCAATCCTAGCTTTTTGAGGAATCTCCACACTGACTTGCACAGTGATTGCACCAGCCTGCATTCCCACCAACAGTGAAGAAAGGTTTCTTTTTCTCCACAACCCCTCCAGCATTTGTTATTGGTTGACTTCTTAATATTAGCCATTCTTTCTGGTGTGAGGTGAAATCTCAGTGTTGTTTTCATTTGCATCTCTTGAATGACCGGTGCTGTTGAAAATTTTTTCATGTATTTATTTGCTGTTTGTACTTCTTCATCTGAGAAGTGTGTGTTCATCTCAGATGCCCATTTTTGGATTGAGTCTTTAAACCTTGGAAGACTGATTTTTTTTTTAAGATCTTTATACGTTCTCTATAGTAATCCTTTATCTGAGGGATAGATGGCAAACATTTTCTCCCACATTGTGTGTTGTCTTTTCACTCTAGTGGTGGTTTCTCTTGCTGTGCAAAAGCTTCTAAGTAGGATGAGATTCCATTTGTTGATTCTTTGCAACAGTTCCTGTGCAGTCTGGCTTTTATTCATAAAGTCTTTGCCTGCACCAATGTCTTCAAGAGTTTTACCTACTCAATCTTCTAGCAGATTTAATGCTTCTGTTTTAATGTTGAGATGTTTAATCCATTCAGATTTTAACAGTACAAGGTGAAAGGTATGGATCCAGTTTAATCTTTGGCATGCGGAAAGCCAGGTTTTCCAACACCATTTATTAAAGATGCTGTCTTTCTTCTAATGAATGTGTTCAGCACCTTTATCAAAGATAAGGTACCTTAGTGTGTCTGCAGGTACTTCTGCATCTTCTAATATATTCCATTGATCTTCAGGTCTTTTTTTTTTTTTTTTTTTTTGCCAGTACCACACTGTTTTATCACAGTAGCTTTATAGTAGAATTTCAGATCAGGAATTGTGATGCTCCCTGTTTTGTCTTTGTTGCCCAGGATTGCCTTTGCTATTCTAGGTCTCTTCTGGTTCTAGATGAATTTTAGTATTATTTTCTCTGATTTTGTGAGGTATGTTATTGGAATTTTGATTGGGTTTGCAATGAATCTGTATAACAGTTTTGGAATTATGGCCATTTTCACTATATTGATTCTTCCTACCCAAGAGCATGGGATATTTCTCCATCTTCTAATAGCCTCTTCAATCTCCTTTTTCTGCATATTATAGTTTTCAGTGTAGAGGTCTTTTACATCTTTTGTTAGATTGATTCCTAAATATTTCATTATTTTTGGATGCTATTGTAAGAGGTATTGTTTCCCTAATTTCCTCTCTCAGTGAGATTGTTATTCATGTATAAGAATGCTATTGATTTTTGAGTGTTGACTTTGTAACCAGCTGCATTGCTAAATCTGCTTATTAAATCCTTTGGTGGATTTTTGGGATCTTCTAGGTAGAGTATCACATCTTCTGCAAATAATGCTAGTTTAACTTCCTTTCCTATCTTTATTCCTTTTATTTCTTTCTCTTGTCTAATTGCTCTGGCTAAAGTTTCCTGAACTATGCTGAATAAGAGTGGAGAGAGTTGACATCCTTGTCTTGTTTCTGATTTTAGAGTGAAACTTGCCAGGTTTTATCCATTTAGTATGATGTTGGCTGTTGGTTTGTCATAGATAGCTTTTATCAGATTGAGATAGACACCATCTCTTCCAATTTTCTGTAGAGTTTGTATCATGAATGGGTGCTAGACTTTGTCAAAAGCTTTTTGTGCATCTATTGAGATAATCATATGATTTTTATTCTTGGTTCTGTTAATATGATGTATTACATTTATGGATTTACATATGTTGAACCATCCCTGCATACCTGGGATAAATCCCACTTGATCATGGTGTACAATCTTTTTGATGATTTGCTGCAATCTATTTGCCAGTATATTATGGTAGAGCAGTAAGAAGCAGAGAAAACAGCCTCTCTGAGAGTCACCACCTAGACGCGGGAACAAAGCATCTTGAGGAAGACAAAAATGAGGGAAGTGAGTTCCTGAGACCCAGGAAGAGTCTGAAGTCTGAACTGAACCCCACAGAGAGAGTGAAAAAACAAACTCCAACAAAGAAGAAGGTGGTAGCTGGTGGTGCCCTTACCTGGAGCTGAACTTACTGCATGGGGGGGAGATGTTGGAGCCTGGGGTCACACAGTCTCGATGTCAGTGGCCCAAACCCAGGGGCCTCTGTGGAGCCATTTGTTGGTGGAGGAGAGCTGTGGGCTTGGAGGACTATGCTGGCAAGTGGCGAGTGCAGAGGACTTGTCATCCCATGGGAGAGAGCACTTTGCTGGGAACCATTTTGGAGTCGGGCTTATAAGCCTGGAGCTAAAACTGTTACTGGCTTCCCTTAGCAGCTCCTAGCTGGGTGCAGACCCGTGGAGGTTGCTTGGACTGCAGTGAGCCCAGTGAGTCTGTTTTTGAGGCAGGCCTGCTAAGGTTGTCTACTACTCCGTCATTGAGCATTTGCTGGCTTGCAGGGATACAGTGCCACAATTTGGGTAATTGTCTCCACAGGCTGACTACCAGTGAATTCAAAGAGAATCCTGGAATTGGACCCCTTTTTTTTCTATTTTTTCTATTGTTTGTTTGTTTTGTTCAGTTTTTTTCTATTTTATTATATTTTTCTTTTCTTATCATTCTTTTTTGAGTGTAAGTGTGATTTCTGTCCTCCTTCTGGGTGTGGTTTTGTCCAGTTCTATTTTTTGTCTCTTTTCGGCTCTCTTTTCCCTCAGTCTTCTGCAGCTGTTTCCCTAAGTTGGTGGACCCATTTTTGTCTTCCAACCTACTTACAGTCTTTTTCTGTTTTCCCACTTCTCTGCCTTCTGTTAAATCCATTTTGGATCCTGACCCTTAAGGACAGAATTGACATATTGTGGACTTATGTATTGTATATGATTGTTTTGCATTCTGATGTATGGTCATAAATTCAGTTATATGACTGAGGGTTGCAAATCAGGGGTTGGCTCAGCTTATAGTTTTGTTGGCTGTGTTTGGTGCTGTCAGTGCCACTGCAGCCAGAAGTAACAAGATTGTTCTAGATAGCTGTTGACCCTGATGGTCCAGGACTGAGATTGACTGGGGGTCATGGAGAGTGCTGAGGAACAGTGCCAAAGAACCAGGGACTGGGCTAGGTGAGCAGTGGTTTCTCATCTCTGACAAAGTGAGGAGGTGGGTTCCTCCAATAGACTTGGAGCCCAGGACCCAGCTACACCTGGGAGATACCTCAGGGAACTGATCATCACCTGGATGTCCTTATAACACCAATAAAGCAACCCCCACAGGCAACTGACAGGTATCACTCTAGTAATTAAACTACTAGTAATTGAACTAAAAAAGAAAAGAAATGAGAAGACACTTAAACAGGACACAACCTCAAACATCCAGTTCACCAAAGGCAAATCCAAGGGGCAATGAGATTGGAAAATCCGAATGCCCCCTACCAGGTTTCTCTGAAGTAGTAACAAAGCAATTGAATGAGACTCTGGAAAAAATGAAATCAGAAATAATCTCTGAAATAAACACAGAGATTACCAAATTACACACCATACTTAGTGATGTTAGAGCAGATACAGACAAAAAAATACACGAGCTTAAGCAACTTATGGAAGCACAACATGGGAAACAAATGGATTCCATAAAGGAGATTCAAGCAGATATTCAGGAGAATAAATACTCCATTGAAAGTATTTAAAACAGATTAGGCCAATGTGAGGACAGGACCTCAGATTTTGAAGACCAAAGATCTTAATATTAAAACAGAAACATTAAATCTGCTGAAAGATAGAGTAGGTAAAACTGTTGAAGATACTGGTGTAGGCAAAGACCTTATGAATAAAACCCAGATTTCACAGGAACTATCACAAAGAATCAACAACTGGGTTCTTATCCTACTGAAAAGTTTTTGCACAGCAAGAGAAACCAGTAATTGAGTGAAGAGACAACTCACAATGTGGGAGAAAATATTTACCATCTGTTCCTCAGCCAAAGGATTACTATCAATAACATATAAAGAACTCGAAAATGTCAGAGTCCTCACAGATTTAAAGACCCAATTCAAAAATGGGCATCTGAGATGAATACACACTTCTCAGATGAAGAAATATGAACAGCAGATAAATATGTGAAAAACTGTTCAACACCACTTGTTATCCGAGAGATACAAATTAAAACAACACTGAGATTCTACCTCACCCCAGGGAGAATGGCTAATATCAAGAAACAAAGCAATAACAAATGCTGTAGGGACTGTGGGGGGAAAAGGAACCCTTCTCCACTGTTGGTGGGAACGCAGATGGTTCAACCACTGTGGAAATCAGTGGCAGATTCCTCAAAAAACTAGGACTGGTGGTCCAATTCAACCCAGTTATTCCCATTTTGGGTATCTTCCCAAAAGGATTAAAAGCATCATACCACCATGATACACGTGCACCCATGTTTATAGCAGCACAATTTGTAATAGCCAGATCTTGCAAACAACACAAATGCCCATCACCAGAAGAATGGATAAAAGGTCGTAAATTTATACAATGCAGTACTACTCAGTCATAAATAAGGATAAACTGGAGACATTTATAGGTAAATGAATGCATCTTGAGAACATAGTCATTAGTGAAATAAATAAGACACACAAGTAAACATCGTATTGTTTCATTAGTATGAGAAACTGGAAGAAAAAACATGTATATGTGTATGTATATGTATACGTATACATATATGTATATAAAAATAGCTAAGACAGTTATATTGCTGATTTCTTTAAATTCACTGAGGAGAAAAATGTGTTCTGGTATTGTTTGGACAATTGAATGCAGATGTCTTGTGCTCTGGGAGGATGATGTGCGGCTGACAATGAGCAATGTATGTACCATTGTTCTCCCCTGACTGATATGTTTTGAAATTTTGTTGTAGTTTGTTTGTTTTTCTTCTTCTTTTCATCCTTGAAATCAAATGGATTTGGGAAAACCTAAATATTGAAACAGTTTTGTAAAAAAAGTAAAAGGCATACATAATACAAATACTAATCTTAAAGTTTTTGATGATATTGGAGTTATAGAATCTGGAACATGATTGCCTGGTTATAAATCTTGATCGCTTTCTAGCTGTTTTCACTGGGCCAAGTTTCTTAATTCCATATTATTTCCTCATTGTTGAAATGAAGATAGCATTAGTTTTTAACTTGTTGGATCATTATCAGTATAAAGATACATACAATGTCATCTAGTAATGATGCATGCTCACCTCTTTCTCTTCCTCTGTTCCCTCACACCCCCTTATCCAGTCACCAGGTTAGACCTTCTAAGGTTCACCCTCACATATTTCTGTGGCGTTGGCATGCCATTGATCATAGATCAAAATAGATCAAAGTATTAATCATGTCTGTCATATCAGGAAATATAGAAAAAGAGTAAAAATTCCACCAATTTCTTCAAATCTACTGTACCAGGAAAGGCTGAAGAAAGAGCTGTGGATCAAATGAAGAGAAAGATGTAAGGAATTAGTTAAAAGATTTTAAATGTCATGAGAAAAGGTAACAAGATTATAAAACACTTTAACCACTTTAACTGTAAGAATCCAATAGATTCTTAAGACAGATTTAGTGTCAGATTCTTTTAGTGCCTCCTAGTACCTTGAATCCTATGGGGCTGTGGGGAAGCTAAATGACACCTCCAAATTCATAATTAATGAATGGTAGACAAAAAATTGGGATTCAGTCCCCTGTTGACTCACTGAGTTACAGCATATTACTTTGTGTAGAATATGTACCTCACACATAATTAATAGCTTATAGCTTTATATAGTTTATAGATACGACAACAGGATCATAAAAGTCAGGAGAAAATTATTTATCTTTATTAATTTGTTCGTTTTACTGTAATTTTGTTTACATTTACAAGTGGATAATAACCAGAGAAAGAAAAGTCATCTTACCCCTTCCTTCCTCCCCATCTGTTGTTTATTGCATAGTCTTTTTTTGCAGCACCGGGGATTGAACTCACAACCTCGCGCCTGCCAGGGCAGGCACTTAAGCCACTGAGCCAAACTCCTGGCCCTGGTTTTTTTGAGGCAGGGTTGCACTATGTAGCTCAGGCTGGCCTTGCGCTCGCGTTGTAGCCCAAGCCGGCCTCGAACTCACAACACTCCTCCTACCTCAGCCTCCCAAGTGCTGGGATTAAAGGCGTGTGCCACCACGCCCGGGTTATTGCATAGAGTCTTAGGAAAGGCCCACTGCAGTCCTTCGTACACAGGACACAGTCTCCAGAGCAAACTCGAACTTGGGAGTTTTGACGTTTTGACTTTGTATCTAATTGAACTGCACACCGTAACAGAGACTCCTGTCTAAAACGGGCTTAAGGGTTTTAAGATCCAGAGTGGTATAAATTACATGAAAGCTATCTCTGTGGGGCAGTAAAAAACAAGTCATTTTACTGTGCACATTTGCTGACCTTTGATCTTCATTCGTAAAGGAAATTCTACTTAGTCAGAGCTGGGCTTCCAAGAAGCCATTTAAAAGGGCCCACTGAAACTTTCAATATTCCATCAGAACTTTTTGCTACCTATTGCATACACGCCATCTTTCAAGGGATCAGAATATTTTTGTGATTGATTTTTGTGAGGAGGCATATAAAAATACTTTATTTGACTTTATTTTCCTTCAAAGTATTTGTTTTTTCTCTCAGGATTGATGAGAATACATTAAGTTCTACCTGCAAGACAGAAGGTGTTTGATGCCTGAATGGAGATGACATTTCTGAGATAAAATAGAAGTTCAAAAGGGAGATAGCTTTCATTTATTGTTATAAAATATTAAAGCCTTTATTTTCAAGCACGAAAATTGAAACAGGATCACAGGATTCCAGATAAGGTCATTGAGTTTGATTTGTTTTACAGAAAGATGTGGTAAAGAAACACATCTTGAGAGAGTTTGCTTTTGTTATAAATTTTTAAATCATTAAAAAGCAATATTTTCAATGTCTGCTTGACATCTTTAAGAGAATGTGGCCACCTTTGATAAATATAATAAAGACTATGTATAAAATTCTGTGTAACATTTTTAGAAAAATATGTACTACCAATATGTTAAAAGGATTTTGACATTAAATTGAACTCACTGTAGAAGCCATTTAAACCTTCATAAGGTCATTGGGTTTCATTCTCGATCATGACTGAATAGTCATAAACCCTGTCAGATTCTAATCACTTTAGAAAATTGGATGAGTGGAGTTAGGTTTGGTGGCACACACCTGTAATCCCAGAGCTCTGGGAGACTGAGGCAGAATAATCACAAGTTATAAACCAGCCTAGGCAATTTAGCAATTTACTCAGATCTGATCTCAAGATAAAAAATGAAAAAAGACTGAGGGTATAGCTGAATGTGAATGCAATGACTTCAGTCCAGAGTACTGGGGAAAAAAATAGCAGTGGATGAATTGCATGTTGGTACAACACATTTCCAGATTCTTTCCTTTATTTTTCTGGATCCATTTTTTCTCATCTAGACATATAATATGTGTAATTAAGACAGTTATTAATCTGCAGGTGAACAGTTGGTTTATAACACCATATTGCCAAATGAACTCTTAACCATTACAGATTGTTTTCTTCAATTCATAAGTGGGTACAAGAAAAAATTTTACACCAGTTTTTGATTTGTTTGTTTTCTATCAGGTTTTCTATTCTTCGAATCTGAACACATTTAACCTAATAATGGCAGGTATAAGAAAAACAGAAGTAATCTGGGAAGCTTTTACCGTTTTATTCTATTGTTATTATTTATTTATTTATTTATTTTTGGTACCAGGAATTGAACTCACAACCTCACGCGTGCCAGGTTGGCGCTAAATCCACTGAGCTAAATATCCAGCCATATTTTTTGAGACAAGGTCTAACTATGTAGTTCAGGATGAACTTGAACTCATTTTGTAGCCCAGGCTGATCTCAAATTCACAACTATCTTCTGCCTCAGCCTCCCTAGTGCTGGGATTAAAGGTGTGTGCCACAACACCCAGCTTGTTTTACCATTTTAATAAATATAAGGCTTATTTTGATACTCCTTAACAGAATAATCATATGTAACATAAGCAAATGTGTTTTCAGCTTGGATTTATTCTTCCATTTAAAATTCCAGTAATTCATCCAGGACCAGCATCTTAGTTGGCTACTGTATCAGAAATTATACCAAGGTCGGATATCTTAAGAATGGCATATATGACTATCAATAGATGAATGGATAAAGAAAATGTGGCGTGTTGTATATGCTCAATGGAGTACTACCCAGTCATAAAGAATGATTAATTTCAATAATTTGTAGGAAAATGAATGCACCTTGACTCCATATCTTAAATGAAATAAATAAGACACGGAACACTAAATATCACTTGGTTTCCCAATGATAGATACAAAATAGAAATAATTTCAAAAGCAAAATAAAAGATAGAAGTAAGAAACATGTAGTTAGATTGTTTGGAGATGGGAAGGGAATCTGGATATAGGAATGATGGGAGAGAGAGAAAGGAAAAGAGAATAAAATATTTTGGAATAGGCAGATAGATAATAGATATATAGATAGACAGATAGATAGCCCAACTCCCCAAAATGAATGCAACTGTTGTGCATTTCAAACATATACTAATTAAAAATAAAACACAATGAATTAGATTATCAGTTGCTTTTCATAGCTTATGATACAAAAGTGAGAAAAAAATCAAACAAGCAAGTGCTTAGCAGTGTGATGAATATGTAACGAATGGAATCAATGGAATTCTAGAACAAACAGTAGACAGAATGACATTTAGTAATCAAGAAAGGTTCACCAAAAGTGCAAGAAGCTAGGTTATTTCCTGAAAGAAGAGTGAAATTTTAGATGATCAGAAGAGGGAAGAGTAACTCACACAGGAAAAACAAAAGTCTATAAAGAGCAAATGAGAAGAAGCAGAGAGAGACAAGTGTCACTTAAAAATCTGACTTCTATGGAGAAAATGTTGAAGAATATGAACAAATGCCAGATCATATTAATTTCATATGAATTTAAAGATGGAAAAGAAGGTCAGAAAATTCAAGAGATCAAGGGTGTGCTCCTGCATTCAGATGGTGGATACAAACACGCAGTCTTTTTTTGTTTTTGATAGTTTGAATGCCATATTAGAATTGAGAGCACACTTCTATCCATAACTCTATATTGCCAAGTAGGTGAAAAAGACTTCAGGAGTCTTACTCTAGACTTATCTTTGAAAAGTAAAATGTTACATTTAATGCTGTAAAATGAGAAAGATGGAAACTGTAGTGTAAAAAACTTCTTAGAAAAGTGGGCATCTTTAATCCAGTTTAGAAGTTTCTATTTAAGTTTACTTTTTTCTTCTGCCCACAAGAAGTCAGTCAGGAAAATTATGTTTTTTTTCCCCTAGCTTCTATTTTCTGCTGAACTCACTTCTATTTATATTTTTATAAACAGACAGAAATATATCTGTCTGTGTTTATCTGTCTGTCTATATGTGTAGATATAGATAAATGTAGAGTTTTATGCAAATAGGTAGTTCAGAAGTGATTGGTGAGAAACAAAATTATTACCAAGTGTTTTTTGTATTTGTACTGTAAGTAATTTTAATTATGTTTGAAAGATAAAATATCATTTTAATTTTGTATTGGCTTAGAAGTTGTGTATAATTTCTGAAATTCATTCTGTAGTGATCTCTCCAGCATTAGTGACAGTCTCTCTAAAGGTTATTTTTACAGAGTTTTTAGAGTTTCCATGCTTTGCCACTTTCACCTCTCCATCAGGGCTGTTGCTGGACTTTTCTGGTTTTTACCTAAGGCTTCTTCTAACCTCTGTTTTCAAGACCACTAGAATTAGGCAATCAAGAACATTAGTATAGTTGATGGACTTGTCTGTAGGAATAGTAATAAGTTTCAGAAGATTAATAGCATGAGTGAAATTTTATAATGGAACATCTGCAAAATAACCATTAAGCATATTTATCTTGGTAATTTTGTGAGTCTTATAAGAGAATTCTCATTATTCAGCTAATACTTTAAACTGACCAAACATGCATTTGAAATTTTTGTTCACCATAGATACGTGCTATAGAATGAAGTTATTAGTATTTGGTTAATGAATAATTCAAACATAACAATTGATCATTATATCAATAATATTACAATTTCAATTCACCTGTATAGTGCCTTGTACTGAATTTTTAATAAAAACCAATAAATTTAACTAGCTAATTAATATTGTCTGTCAATAATAAAAAGTATAAAAACACATTCATTCATTATAAATGCTTACTGAACCAATATTTAAGTTTTCTGATAATTTTTACAAAGAAAATATACTTCCAGTAAGAATTATTTTTTCTAAAATTAGGGTTATAGATAATAACATGCTAATTATAAATATACAGGTTATACAGTCCTTTCAGGTTCAATGATATTTACTAGCAGGCAACATAAAGAAAAGTTTACATTTCTGTATATTCCAAGTAATAGATTCATTGCATATATTCAGTTGCATATAAATGATCCACCATTATTCAGATCTATGGTTTCATTTTCATTTCAGTTACATATGGGAAGCTCGTTTTAAAATAGGGAAAATAATTGCAAATTAATGACCTCAAGTAAGAACACAAATTCTTATTTTTCATTTTGGTTATGTTTTGTGTGCACTATTATGGCTTCCTCAGAGGAAATATATACTATTTCCCAACACATCTCTAATATTCCTGGTGGAGTTATAAAGTGTATCATTTAGAAGTACATATTGAAGCTGGGTTAGTGTCTGCAATTGTAGGTGAGAAAATTATGAGATAATTGCGAGTTTTTTGGGGGAGCTTGAGAAGTTCTGTGTGAGTTGATCGATAGAGTAACTCTGTGAATGATAAATTCAACAAAGAAAATGTAAGAGCGAGAGTTTTGATAAAGAGTTGTGGCTGAGATTTAGATTACAAATACTGCTTTTTGCCAGAGTGAGATTCAATATTAACTTGGAGGTAATGAGAATGATTATAGCACAAGGAGCTAAATAATTCAATTGCTATATAAAAATTGAGTTTATTGAGAAAAGGTTAGTAACCACAAGAGATATGGTTACAATGACCATTATAAAACTGGAAATACAAAGTGATGAGGCACGTAGAGTCCTAAGGACTCAGAGATATATTAATATGGGTTAATCTCTCCAGAAATTTTCACTGAGGTAGAGTAGACAGGATTTGGTGATGGTCAGTGGAAATGGAAGTAAATAAGTATGGTAACTCAAATAGTACCAGTTTCTCTATTTTAGAAGAGAGTATAGTGATAAAGCAATTAGTATTTAACTACTAAAATTAAAAATTTAGAAAATCAAAAATAAGTTTGATGTCTTTTGGATTGAGACATCACATAAATTATTTAAATAGTTTGAAATTTTGATCCTGTATGGAAATGAAATTTGGGGGAATGTTTGTGATCCAGAGATAATCAGAACCATGGAATAAATGACACCAGTCACAGAGAAATAAGAGAGGAAAAACAGAAAAGTGGAAACTTTACCTTAAAAGGACAGACGGTTTTTCTATTTGGATGACAAATGTTGCTGGAATTTTGATTAGGGTAATTCAGCTTTGTCAAAATATTTTTTTTACATCTAATTAGTTATCGTATTATTTATCTTTTATTTTGCTAATATGCTGAACCACATTGATTGTTTTGTGTATTTTATATCCACCTTGCATATGAGAAAAGAACACTCAAGTAGCCAAACAACCTTGTAAAACAAAAACAAAGTTAGCAGTGTCACATTAAATGTCATCTCAAATTGTATTACAAAGCAGTAGTAATGAAAACAGTACAGTATTTACATAAATATAGACTTCTAGATCAATGGAACACAATAGAGCATCCAGAAATAAACCTGAGCACAATAGTCAATGCATTTTCAACAATACCACCAAGAAGACGAAACAGGCATATGGCGCTCTCAGTTTTATGAAAACTAGATGTTCACATATAAAATAACAAAACCGGACAGTTGCTTTATATCATATGCAAATATCATCTCAAAATTAAAGACCCAACATAATAAAATAAAATAAAAACTCCTAAAAAGAAGACATAAAGGAAAACCTCTTTGATATTGGCCTTTGCCATAGTATTTGGGTATATTATGCAATGCACAGGCAATGAAAGCAAAAACAAAAGAGTTACATCCAAAGAAAAAGATTTTCACAGCTAAAAAACATTCAACAAACCAGTAAGGCGTCCAGTGGATTAGCAGAAAACATATCTGTAAGAAATGAACATCAGTAAGGAGTTAATATCCAAAACTGAAAAGAAACTCACAAAGCTCAGAAAGGGGATAAAAATAATCAAGGTATGTTAAGTGCATGTACCAACTTTTTACTGTGAGTGTAAACACTATGTACAGCACACATGTAATCATAAAATATTTTTAAAAACTAGATCAAATAGCCTTATTAAAAATAGGCAAAGGGCTTCAGAAGACACTTGTTTAATGAAAATATAAAAATGGCCAACAGGTATAAGAAAGTGTAGTCATCATGATTAGTCATCAGAGAAGTATAAATCAAAACCGTAACAATATAGGACCTCATACCTATTAAAATGACTATTATAAAAAAGACAAGAATTAATGAATATGAATCAATGGGTAACTTTGTAAACTATTGACAGTAAAGTAGACAGCTGTGGAAAGTAATATGGAGGTTTCTATAGAAATCCAAATTGAACTTCCATATAACCCAGCAGCCACATTTCAATTCCTTATTACACAAAAGATTTGAGATTTCTGTCTTGTAAGGATATCCATGCCCCAGGATTATTACACCATTATTCAGTATGGCCAATACATAGGGACACTTTGAGTCGTCACTGACAGATGAATCAATCAGGAATCTATGAAATATACACTTAATGGAATATTTTAGCCCTAAAAAAGAAATGATGGACTTGATTAACTTAGATAATGTACTTAGTAAAATAAATTAAATATAGAGAGGAAACTATTGCATGGTCTCATAAGAGAAATCTAAAAAGTGGAAAACATACAAAAACAATAACAGCACCAAAATATATAGCAACAGCAGAAGAGTAGTTGCAGAGTTGGTGTGAGGGCAATGGGAGACAGAGGGCAAAGCGTACTGGTACAAATGAGACTAAAATTCTAATGTACCAGAGCACTGTAGTCCAGAATAGTGTGAACAATGCTGCAAATTTGCATTTGTGGTATATTTTAGATAGTTTTACCACATTTAGCCAGAAAAGGTAGCTATGTAAGATAGTTGAGTTGCTAATAAATGTGATGTGCGTGCTAAGACAGCAGGTCGTCCTCCTTAGGTGCACACAGTTTACAGTGCAGCAAGCAGAGGTGCAGAAGGGGAAACACAGAACAGACTACTAAATGGGCAGAGATAGTAAAGAGACAAAAGCAAAATGTGACCAGCGAAGTGCCAAAAAATATAGAATAAGACTTGATTAAAAATGCTATAGAGCCGGGCATGGGGGCACACGCCTTTAATCCCAGCACTCAGGAGGCTGAGGTAGGCGGAGCGTTGTGAGTT
>RJWM01034687.1:0-19467 GCA_004363535.1 Dasyprocta punctata | reverse complement strand
CCACCTCAGCAGATTTTTTGCTGATTGTTCAAGTTGCCAAGAGTTGAAAGTAAGTTATGAAGAAGGAAAAAAATAACTACAAAGAAAGCAATTAAATGATGAATGAATACTGTATTAAGAAAAGTGTAAACCAATCTCCCTACTGCATATGTTAAGTACTGTCTTTAAATTATTTTTACTATTGAGAAAGGTTGTAGGCATGTGTGTGTGATTATTTTTTATTACAAAGCTAAGAAGGGATGAAATATTACCTTCAAAATGTACTTTCCTTGAATCCATGTGGCTATTTATTATTCAAGATAACATCACATAGAACAAATGAAAAAGAGCTGATTGTGAAAAATTATCTCTGAAAATCCTACTGGGGGAAAAAGTCTGTGAAGAAAAATTGTACAGGGTTTAGAGTTCATGAGGAATCAGCTAAAATAATGTTAAGAACAAAATTTATCATGAGGTAATAAAGTTTACAACCATGTGTAATACTCAAGATAGATACATGGAAAAGAATCAACATAAGTATACCTGTCTTCTTTGCTTCTGTAAGAAAGTCTACACTGTTCTGGTCATCCCACATCTGCCCAGCGTGGTCTATAACCTTGTGACCTCTGCAGTGGGGCTCTTGCCTCTCTCATTCTGTTTCCTGTGCTGTCTGCCTGCACATCTGGATTCCCCTCAGATGGAGCAGTCTGGCCAATACCAAGGATTGGATTCTGCAGGGCTTGAACTTGGTTACTGGTGGAACAAACTCACCCAATAAAGGAAGTCAAGATTTAAAGTCAGCAGAACTCCAGTCTGAACACCAAATCCAAAGACTTTTACAGCTAGCTATATGTTTGTAGTCTGAATCCTATTCATGGAGACTGCAGGAATAAAAGGCTCTAGAAATATGTGAGGCTGGGTAACTTTATAAAGAAAAGGTATTGGTCTCAAAGCAGATGGCTGTGACCAAAGCACATGCAAGAGACAGATCACATAAAAAGACAGAATAAACAGTAACTAACAACTTCCCACTAGGACCCACCTCTTTTTTGTTTTGGCTTGGTTTTAGTTTTGAGACAGGGTCTCACTATGTGTCTAGGTTGGTCTGGAATTCACTATGTGGCCCAGGCATGCCTCAAATTCTTGATCCTCCTGCCTCAGCACCCCAATTGCTGGTTTACAGGCATACACCATGATACCCAGATTTAGACTTCTAACGTTTACTACTTCCCAGCACCACCACACTGAGTACCAAGCTCCCAACACTCGAACTCTTGGGGAACAAACTCAGGCCATATTCAAACTATAGCAGATACCCACCAGGTTAATATTCCTAATTCATAGCACTAACTATAGTGTTCCCTTGCTAGGACCCTTTCAAAGACTCCTCATTTGAAATGTCCTGATATTAAGTTTTCTTTCTTATCTCCTAATATTCACACCTTCAAACACAGAGCAAATTTGTTACATTCGTATTGTATGTATATGCCATATTTTCCTAAGTGTTGGAGTTAAAGACAACAAAAAAACACTGTTTGTTTCCATCATCCCCCAATTCACGACAAGAGAACAGGCTAGAAATCAATCACAAAGTGTCTAACAGGCATCTTGAAATTACATGTTCACAATCAATTTGATCTCACTCAAACCTGTTCTTGCTGTACCCTTCTGCACTTCAGTAAGTGACAAGGGATTTCCTTCCATTTGTTCAGGTCAGAAGCCTTGGAACCATCCCTGATTTCTCTCACATTTCATATTAGCAAGAGCACCTGGTGCCACCTTCCAACTACAATCAGAATTCAATAACTTATCAACAACTTCACTGCCATCATCATGACCCAAGCTCCCATCTTCACTTCATGAATTATTGTGTGAGCCTCCAAACTATCTCCCTGCTGCTACCTCCTACCCCTCTGTAGTAAATTTTTAACATAACAGTCAAAATAATCCCTTGTATAACCTTTGTCAGGTTATATTTGTAGCCTACCAACTTAAAACTTTCCATTGGCTTTCTGTCCCATTCTAAATGAAAGTCAGATATTAGGGTTGTCTTTAACCATGCATGATCTGGCTTTCCAATACTGTATCAATTATCAGTCTCTCTCTCTCTCTCTCTCTCTCTCTCTCTCTCTCTCACTCACTCAATTCCACCTGACAGGTTTCTCTGCCCCAAATACTTTTTGCTCTGCTTCCACAGATGTCTTTAACCAATACACCATCATACACTTCCTCAGACCTTAGCACTTGTTGCTCCTTCTGCTTGGAACTCTCTCCCCCAAGACAACCTCATGACCAGCTTTCTCACTAACTTGAGATCTTGTCATGGTTTAGATCTAAAATGGCCCCCAAAGTCTCATGTGTTTGGAAGATGATTAGATCACAGAGGCACTATACTTACATCAGATTCATCCATTGATGAGTTTGTTACTTATGTTTCTAGGAGGTGGATCCTGGATGAAAGAGGAGAGTCACTAGGGGTGTGACCCGAACAATGTATTTTTTATCCCACCTCCTCACCCTGCTCTGCTTCCTGGCTGCCATAACATGAGCAGCTTTTCCTCTGTTATGCCTCCCTGCCATCCTGTGTCTGCTTGGAGACAACTAGCCAACTAACCATGAACTGAAACCGTGAGCCAAAATAAACCTCTCCTTATTTAAATTGAGGGTGTTGGGTATTGTGTCCCAGTGATGGAAAAATAACTAAGATGAATCCCTACTCAAACATCACCTGCTGAGGGATCTTCTCCAACCATCTTAGACAAAATGACATCTTTTCCCCAAACTCTCCCTCTCGTCTTTATTGATTCTGCTTTATTTTTCAATATGGTAGTTACTGCTAATAAATCTTTTCTGTTATCTATTTATTATTCATCAACCCAATTTGAATATAAGCCACAGAAGTCCAGAAACTTAATCTGTTGCTGTATCTCCTGGACCTAGTATGTACTGCCTAGCATGAATACTTTTAGAGTTAATAAATTATTTTGAACAGAGTACTATTTTCCCTTCCTCTCCTTCAAATCTCTGGATGTTGCAAATCTTTATTCATCTTTAGTCTTAAATATGGCCTCTTCAAAAAACTTTACCTGCCCCACTCTGGACAATTAGGTGTCTTGATATATGCTTATTGTATTTAACTATCTAAGTAAACAAACAGCTGAATGAGTTGTATTTCAGGAGGCTGCCATTCAGTCGTGTTTCATGCTTACATTTATATTTCTAAGCATAGTTCTTCTAACTGTCAATGGCCAACATAAGTTACATCTCAGTTTGCTTTCAGACCTTGGAATTCCTCTCTTAGTTTTATGCTACTGTTGGATCACAGCTTCTGTCAATCCCAGTCTGTACTATCCAGCACTCTTCCTTGCCACGGGCAAGTGGCTCTTTCTATAGTTCTTTATTCTCTCCTCTCTTTGTTTCAGAATCCTTCCACTTTCCATAACCCTTTTTCCATGGATGTCTTATATAAAACATGATTATTGATCACTAGGTCACTTGTCTATATGCATTTTAGAAGGGGCTGGGGATTTAGCTCAGCAGTAAAAGCACCTGCCTGGCAAGCACGAGGTCGTGAGATTGATCCCCCAGAACCAACAAAAAAAGATTACATTTTAGAAAATTTCATATTGTACATTTTAGAAAACTTCATATTGTACTAAGATAGTCACCAAGACATGTATAAATGTGACATTTGAAGTTTTCCTACAAAATACTGTGTATCACTCTTCATCTATACCATGACTATTGAAATATCTAATGTGACTTAGCACTTTTGACTTCCAGTTTATTTTCCAGAAGTATAATCTATCACAAGTTTCAAAATAGCCAACTACTGCAAAAACTAATTCTCCAAAAGAATAATTAATAAATGAATCAGTCATCATCTAATAGGCATCCCATATTTGACTGTGTTTTGGAGTAAGAGAAAAAAATCAATCCATGCAAAACAATGGATAGTGTGGTAGAAATCAGATATTTTGTTTTGTCTAGGATCCATTTTCCCTTCTGGTTACCTTTGGGAAAAGGTGGTTTTCATCCACTCTCAGCCCATTTGTTTTGGGGGAAATGGAATTTATATTCTGTCCTGGAGTAGAAAGTGACCTCTTCCCAGCTAATCAGAGCATTTCCACTATGACCTCAGTACTTGGTTTAGGAACAAGTATATCATTTAAGTCAATCCAATCTGAATTAATTGAAATATACTGTGAGAGTTAAGCTAATAGACTCTGGAGCAGACAGCCTGGGTTCAAATTCCAATTCCAATGATTACCAGGTATCAGTACTTAACAGGTTATCTGGTCTCTGATGGCTCTGATTCTTTGCATAGAAAATAAGGATGGTGAAATCTAGTCACAGAATTGTGAAACAGTTGAAGTAATATGATAAGCATAAAGTGCTTAAAATCATGCCTGGTACCTATTAAGTACTCAATGAATACCAATCAACTCTGGTTTCAGAACTTTTTAGAAAGAGGATCTTTCTGCTGGGACCATCTTGCTAACACATGGCAAGACCCTGCCAGAATTAAGTCAAACCAGGAGGGAGAAGAACTGAGAGATTAGGAGAGACAGAGTCTGGCCCCAGAAGTTGAGCTCTAGGATCTAGATGTGCCTGACGTCAGATGACCTGCAAGAATTTTCTGATGTGTGAGCCAATAAATTCTCTTTTTTTTTTAAAAGGTAGATTGAGATGAGTTTCTATCTTGTTTGAAAGCATTCTGCCTAACACATGCAGGAGATGAATAATTGAGTGCTGAATGGGTGTCTTTCACATCTAGAGTGCAGAGCACAGGTAAGCTCAATGAGCACTATTGTTAGAAATAAAGGGGAGCTCACCTACCTCAAATTCTGACAGCAACTTGTTAATCAAAGGAAAGTCATTTTCTATGAAAAAAAACGGTACTAGTTCAGAGCTTTTTAGCAAAAATTGCTCCCTTGCATAGCCAGGACCTAAAGTTCTATCCTTTGCCTGTGTAGAAATAACAACCTCAAAGCCTATAAAAGTGACTCTCAGACAGTGAAGAAAGGAGTTTGGTTTTATATCTGATAATCATGCTAGCTGGACCTGCTGGCATTTTCAGAAGGAACAACTTCAAAGGGATTCCTTTCAGGAAATTAGAAGGAATAGAAAGTATTGCTTTATCCTGAAGTTTCCATCCAGGGCTCTATGGGATCCTTTAACCCTGAATCCAGGGAGCTGTCCCTCATCTGGAATTGTGCATATCACTGAAGCACTGCTCTTGAGTTTCCTGGGAGGAAATCCATTTAACACCTCCCCCTTGACCTTTTTTTTTTAATTCTTCTTTTTCTATTAGCAAAGTTGAAGATAAAAAAGAATCAATCTTTTCACAAGACAGTGCGCAGGTTATACACAGTTTGACAAAAGCATCATTTCATGGGGCTAGGATTTGAAGCTGATGAGAGGTTTTCAGGGATAAATGAACACTGGCAGGCCAACTATGAGAGCGAGAGCATGTGAGCAAGACAGGAAGAGGAGAAGCAGAGTCACAGCCGGTCCCTCTCCTCCCAAATTACTTCCATTTTTTCTCACGGAGCAGTCAGCAGAGGCATCCTCATTTTAAAAGTTCATTACAATTTTATTACCTTAAAATTGCCAAACAACCATAAAGGAAATATTGAAAGTGGAAATGTTCACCGTGTTACTCTTAAGGTTAGTATCTGTTGCCAATATCACCATTGCTTCATTAAGGTTACAATATTAACATCTTAGATTTGCTAAACAGAAAGAAAGAAAGAAAGAAAGAAAGAAAGAAAGAAAGAAAGAAAGAAAGAAAGAAAGAAAGAGAAAGAGCTGAAATTAAGCACTTTTAAAAATTGGAAAATAACTTCTCAAAAGAGGATATAAACTGAACACTGTGGTGTATTAGTGGGACATCCTTAAAAGGTTTAAAAGGCATGGATGGGGTTATAACTCAATGCAAAGGACATGGATTCAATTTCCAGTACCACAAATGAATGAATGAATGAATGGTAAAGACAATCAGACTACCAGTGACAACCAGGACTTCACTGTTTACTCCTTGTGTTTACATTTTTTTAAAAAAGACAAAAAAAAGCAGAACACAAACACATCTACATGCACAATTCTCTACCACTCATAAGAACAGAAATGCTGGAGCCCACCCTCAAGGAATGTTCAAACATGATTATCCAGTCATGGATGCCACTGAATCATCAACTGTTCATCTTTAGCCTTCATGCCAAGACCTTATCAGCCCTCCATTAGAATTATCCCCTTCTTGCTATTGTTCTAATGGTTCTAAGTCTGAGCACAGAATAAATGATTTTCTTATTGTCTTGTTGAGCATGGGATCAATTGGAAGAGAGAAGAATTGAAAGGGAGCCTGGTAAGAGACCTATGATGTTTGTATGCTGTCACAGGATTAGAGCTATAAGGCTACGATGTGGCTGCTAATGATGTCCTTTTGCAAGGATATTTTGCTCAACAAGAAGTCACTCATGTCTGGTAAATGTGGTGCCTTGGGCTCAGACAGCATGAGGCTAATGCCTGACTTTTCATAGGCCTGGAACTGACAGCATTTGTAGTTTAATAAATTTATCCAAGACAAGAAATACTATGAATGCAGAGGTATGAGTAGGCAACATTTAAAGCACAAGAAATGGGCCCTTTCTTGCCAGCTAGTTTATTGCTGATAATTGGGCCAAAAATAAATGTTTTGTGCTTTCTTTACAGATCCTGGACTGACACTTTCGGTGTCTTACTCATGACAGTTTTGAGACTATTTGGGGTTCCCAGCTTCCTTCAATTGATGGTGGCCCAGTAAATGTCAACCTCATCAAACCCAGTGTCCCCGTTAGCAAATGCATTCCTTTTATTGTCATGAAGTGAAATTCATAGGTAATTTACCCTACCTACCAACGAAAGCTAAAATATAAATCGCTACAATGATTAAACTAAAATATCAAAGAGTAATATAGGGAATGTCAGTTAGAACATGTATGCTTAGATTTACAGAAGACATCTGTAGCTATCCATCAGGTGCTGCCTCTATCCAAGGATCACTGTGGGCGCTACTGGTGCCTGAAATCTCAACAGCATTTGGAATGCATCCAAAATGCTGCACACCTCCTGGTCAGTGTCCAAAGAGGTCACTACATAGTACTTCATTGTTTGCACAACAATTGCATTCATGGAAAATTCAATATATATTAAAACTGTACAGAAAACATTTTGCCTTTCAGTGCAAAATGGAGCTAGGTTTTAGACTCAGATAATTGCAAACATGTTTTTACTGATGCGAAGTTCAAGCTGTTCAAGTTTGTACAGGCCAGTGCAGTTCAGATTGATTTTGTACCAGCTACCACTTAGATTATCCAGCTTTCCATCACTGTAATAAGATACCTGAGATAATCAGCTTATAAGCAGGAAAGGTTTATTTTTGGCTTCATGGTTAAAGAGATTTCAGTCCGTGATTGTTTAGCCCTGCTCCTTTGGGCTTTGGCAGCACAGTAGGTCATGGTGGGAATGCAAGTCGAAAGAGGTCGTTTTGCTACATGGCATCCAGGAAGCAAAGACAGAGGAAGGAAGAGGCCAGAATTCCAATATGCCCTTCAAGGGCACACCCTCAATGACCTAATTTCCTTTCACTACATCCTACCTCTTAGGGACTCCACCACCTACTAATAGCACCATGGTCTAGGGATCAAGCCTTTCACAGATGGGCCTTTAGGGGTTATTTATGATCTGAACTATAACCTGCTGAATCTTAAGCAGTATTTTTACTACTTGTTCTGGTGAGAAAGAGCACACACACCCACTCACACCACAAAGCATCTTTATTACTTAGAGATAGATAGCAAAGGATGATAAAGCCTGTGATTTATGACAATCAGTTTCCCAAGGCTCAGGAGAGCTGCCTGGTGTAGATGACTCTTGCCTAGATTTGTCCCATTTGTACTGCAATTGAAGGACCCCCAAAAGCAACCCACCTGGCCAGGTGCGGTGGTGCACACATTTAACTCCAGCACTCAGGAAGCTGACGCAGGAAGATTGCTGCAAGTTCAAGGCCAGCCTGGGTTATGTGGTGAGTTCAGGGCCAATCTGAAATGCATAGCAAGACCCTGCCTCAAAAAACAAACAAACGAACAAAAAAGAAGCAACCTACCTGGATTTTACACCCTAGGGTAACATAATATGCTATGGAAAGTTATAGAAATACATCCTGTTTCCAGAGGAGACTGGAACAGAGTCCCAGCTACTCCGGCCAGTTCCTCTTTATCCCATAATGTTGCACTCTCAGTACATTCTATTTGTGACAGTTCATGACCACCTGGAAAACTGTTTACAGTCAAGAGATAGTTCTTTGTTCTACAGGGCAAACCTCACTATTGCAAGACATGAAGCATTGCTGGTCTGTGCCAATTGTTGGGGTACCCAATCCCCTCCCTCTTGCACAAATGTCTAAAATGACATTTAGGGGTCAGTACCATTCCATTGAGGACACTTTTCTGGTCTCAGCTCAGGAGTCCAGTAAACACATTTGTGCCTCAGAATAAAGGAAGCCTTTATTTCTACAGTAGACACAAACTTAAAGGTCTATTCTCATCTTTTCCCTTAAAATAAGAAAATTGACTTTCAGAATTAGTGATGAAGTCATGCACTTGCACAATGGCATATGTGTCCAGAACACAGATCTACCCTGGGTCATATGAGTACTCCTGAGCTCCATGTTAAACCTAAGAATCATTTCTCTTCAAAGAATCACTGTAAGTAACTGAATTTTATTTCACTAAGTGTTTGAAGTCTGTGATGATATTACCTGTTATTGCTCTTTTCTCAGCAGCGCCTAACACAAGACACTCCACAACAGACACCAATTTCCTTTCCAATCCCTCAGTTAATGACACAGGGTGGCATTACTGCTTTGTAACCATTTGGAAGTTGTTTCTGAAACTTTTCAAGACCCTCTGCTGTAACTTTGGCAAATCTTTAAAACAGTGACATGAAAGTAGAATTATTATCTGCATTATTGTCTGAGAGATTAGGGACTTTTGTCTAAGATCACATAGAACATAACTGAAAAGTCAAAATCTCATCCCCACTCTTCTTATCTCTGCTTCCTAGTCTCAAGAAATATTGTTCCTTCCCTTCATTTTTTCCCCTCTATTTTGAATGCACCATTTAATCCCCATCAGGTTTTTTTGTTTTTGTTTGCTTGCTGTTTTGTTTAGTTTTGTTTTGTTTTGCTTTGCTTTGATGTTTTGTTTTGTTTTGTTTTAAGACAGGGTTTTGCTATGCAGTTTAGGCTGCCCTCGAACTCACTTTGTAGCCCAGGTTGGCCTCAAACTCACAGCAATCCTCCTGCCTCAACTTCCCAGGTACTGGGATTACAGGCATGTTTCACCATACCCCACCTCTTTCCCTTCATTTTTATTTTCTGACTTGAATGTTTGTGTTTTGGTTATTACCTTCATTTCTTTGTCAAAACAGAAAAAAGAAAAAAATAGCATTTTTTTGTTTCCATGAAAAGTATTTTTAATCGTTGAAAGTGTTCCTTGTTTGAAATCCTAAAACCAACTCTACCCTAAATATGTTCTCTGGGACTTCTCTGGCAAGCCTGGGGTTTCCATGCATGTGGCTCCATAATCAACCACTCCAAGTTTCTGTCTCTCCTTTCAAGTTTGACTCCTTAGAAGCACCAGCATGAATTATCCAGCTGGAAACCAATCACTTGGGACCAGCAGGTAGGATCAAACAGAAAACAGCAGAAACTGACAGTCCCCTCCTAGGAGAAAACCTAACATTTGTCGTGAAAAGTGTCAGGGCGACCAAACTAATGTGCCCATTAAAAGAGGAGAGGGCAAAGGTGAGAACATTTTAACCACGGGAAATCAGCAAGATTTGACAAAAGATCAGATATAAAGATTCATGTACAGAAGTCTAAAAATCTAGGTATCAATAAGATATTTAAAGGTAAAACAAAGCATTCACATATCCCTCTACTTTAAAAACCCTAAAAAATATGGGCTAAATTTAAGTGTGAGTTGAACCAGACTTGAAGCCGAAAATGACTCTGAGCTCTCAACCTCTGACCTCGTATGTTTAAATGCTTTGTATGCCTGGGTCAGAACTGGCTTTTGCCACCTCTACTTCCTCCTATGTCCCATGAAACTAAAGCATTTATCTAAAATCAAAGAGACAAAGCCAGGACACAGAGCAATGGGGCAGAGAACTTGGGCCTCAGAAAGTCAGGTGAGGTAACTTGACACACTGAAATCTCAGAATCATTTAAAAATCTCTTGGATCCAGAGGAGATTAATGGTGCCCAGTCACTTCTGGTAAATTAATAGACCCAAAACTTGGATTGATTGATTGATTGATTGATTCAATGATTAAACATTCACAAGCATTCTATCACTTTGGTAAAAAAACAATATTCAAAACCGGGCAGCACTCGGGAAGCTGAGGTAGGTGGAGCATTGTGAGTTCAAGGCCAGCTTGGTCTACAATGTGAGCAAGGCCAGCCTGATCTACATAGTGTGACCCTGCCTCAGGAAAAAAAAAAAAAGAAAATTTTTAGTCATTGGGCAAACTAGTCAACATGTTGATCAGCTGCATTTTTCATTTATGATCTAATTGTTCAGGCATTATGTAGTCATAGCCATAGACCATTTCAACTTCACAAATGTGATAAGTAATTTTTTTGTTGTTGTTTCCAGGAGCAGAATGTAAGCATATCTACAAAGCCCATAAACACTGATACTGCTATGGCAAGCAGAAACACCGAAATGACACTCAAGATTTGGAGGCAGATTTATTTACATCAACAGGCACTGATAAGCATCATTCCCCAAATAGCAGACCCTGATCCCTGGTGTTCTAAGGCTTATATGGGATAAGCAAGCAGGAAGTACAGAGGCAGAATGGCTTGTCAAAACCAGGGGACTGATTCTTGCAATATACATCATAATGACCAGCTATGCATCACAGTGATCAGCTTTTTCTAAGGAACAAAAACAACTGGAACTGCAATAGGAACTATTACCTAGGCAACTAAGAAACTAAAGAATACTGGCTGGGGGGCCATTTTCTGTGCAATACTTGAGTGATATTTTTCCAACTTATAGGTAGTACGACTGAGGCTGATGGACTACTCCTTCCACTCACCTGACCCTGGACAATGCCCAGAGCCAACCCCACCACCACCTATATTCTAAAGCCTACTACCAGGAAGTGGAGGTAAGACTTGCTTGCCGGATCCTCTGACATGACGTATAGTAACCTTTCTCCACTCAGACCTTATCAAAGGTTCATGCATAGGGACTGCATCTCATACATCCAATTATAACAATGAACTATGGGAAAGGACATGCACGATAGCTACAGCTGACAAGACTCTGCATCCTGTTAATCGTGTTGTCAATCATGCTTTGAAAGACCCAGTGAGTAACACCCTAGACCATTGCGGGGGAACCTATGACACAGGTGCTGTTTTTCTTTTAAGAGAAAAGATGGTAAGGTATGAGCTGTTTTTTCTAAACCAAAGCCTCAGTATTCAGATTTAATTACAGCATTGGTACTTTGCAATAATTAAGTGGGTTTTGGGTTGCAGTTTGGGCATTCATCTCTAAAAGGTTTGTGATCACTGCGACCCTGCACAACATATTAAATTCTTAAACCTAACATAGCAATGGTGCCATTTTCTCTCCTGCTAGTGCAAGCCCACTCACCCTGAGTGTGCTACCACCTAAATTAAATGTTGCTGCATGTTCTTTGCTGCCACATGTTGTTGGATACTGGGCTGTACAGGGTTTAAGTTGCTGACTACAGGGACCTGTGGCTGTGTTGGAAAAGCTCATATTCATTGTCCTCTGAAGTCAACATCACACCACAGCTGAGGCAGCCGAGGACAGGGACTGCTGACACTCCCTACTCCAGAACAATAAAGCTGCCAACCTCAGAGATCAAACAGTTCTCTTAATTGGCAAAATTTACTGCTTTTGTTCCAATTTCACAGGCTTTGGGCCTTTCTACCCCTCTCTTCCTGCACCCCCAAACCTGTGGAATAAATATGAACTGTCTGGAGAAGTTCTTTGTCTTTTTCCCAGGGAGTCTTTATCCTAGAGAGAGAGTTATGACCTTCCTGGAGCCCCCAAAACATACTACTGTCTCTTTTTTTAAGCCACTTGCTGTCTATTCATTAAAGAGATTGGAGCTAGGCTGAGACCCCTATAATATATCATGTCCATCTCTTTGTTCACCAGGGTCAAGAACCTAGAAACTCATCCAGGACCCCATCACCCATGGCAACACTACAGTTTTGCTGTAACAAAAGTTTGTTGTTTATCTTAGACATCCATGCCCAATCTAGCGATGCTCTTCAGACCATAAGGAAGACTCAAAATATTCTTCAAAATAATTAGGTAATTTCCATTTGTAACTCTGATAGCATCTTCCAAAGTTTCAAAGGGCCCAGGCTGCTGAATATGCATTCTTTATATTATCATTTATCCTTTATATTATTGAGAAATTATGCATTCACTTCTTTTGCCCTGTTCTGTCTAATCCCCTACGAACCCTATTGATCTAACAGCCATAATTTGGAGAAAGGTTTAATTTACAAGGAAAATGCAAGTACACTTTCAAAAATTTATAAAAGGTATGCCTAAACAAAAGACCCAGTCTTAGTCAATGAGTTCATTTCCTCACTGGCCCCTGGAAAGGGAAAGAATGATCAGAATGAACTCACTTACTTCTGCAGCCCCTCGTAGCAAGATCTCTGTCTTGGTCTATTCACTCTGCTACAGCAAAATACGTAAACTATATAGCTTATAAATAACAAGAATTTATTGCTCACAGTTCTGCAGCCTAGGAGGTCCAAAGTCAATGTGTGGACACATGCAGGCTGGTACAGACCTATTTTCTGGCTCACAGATAGTACCTTTTAGCTCTACCCTCACATGGCAGAAGGAACAAGGTAGTTCTCTGGAGCCTCTTCTACAAGCACACTAATCCCATTCATGAAGGTACTGCCCTCATGGCCTAATACCTGCTGAAGACCCCAAGTCCAAAGCTATCACTTTGAAGGTAGGATTTCAACATAGGAATTGGGTGGGTGAGGATAGGATTTTAGCATACAAATGGGGTAAAATGTGACAAGCGTGCAAACCATTGCACATGCTTTCCTTAATTTCTCTGCCCTGCACTGCTATGCTTTTATTTTCTTCCTCCTTCTAACCCTGTCACCACACTTTGGCTCTTCTTTGACTCCAGGGCCTTTTCACCAAGCAGATGAGCATGACCACTTTGGGCTAAAAATGCATCCTCACAGTGGACAGAACCACACTTTGTCAACTAGTCTTCAGTCTTTATTTCTTCCAATGATACACCTGGCAGGAGATGTCCACACATCTGTCATTTGCTCACCAATGAAAGTTGTCTATTTCATAAAATCATTTAGGATATGAGCTTTGAGTTGCGTGCAATTATCTTTGGATTGGCTCTACTAAGACCCTTTCTGTACCACAGACCCAAGAGACATGATAGTGAGGACCACCAGCTGCAAAGGACAAATGCAAACAAACAATACTAAAGTATAACAAAAGCTGGGCATGGTGGCAAATTCTGTTATCCTACCATTCTGGGAACCTGAGGCAAGAAGATCTAGAGTTTGAGGTCAGCCTAGGTATCTCAGTGACTTAGCAAGATCCTGCCTCAAAATTTAAAAAACAAAAAATGTTTAAAAAGGTCTGGGAATGTAGCTCAGTGTGAAGACACTGGGTTCAATTTCCAGTAATACAAAAAATAAATGAATTAACAATATGAAAGTATAACGAACCAAAATAAGTGGGTATGTTAGCCAGCTTTCCACTACTATGACAGAATATGTAAGATGAAGGAAGAAAGACTTATTTTGGCTCATAGTTTCAGGGGGTTAGTTCAAGTTTGCTTGGCCTAGTTGCTCTTAGACCTGTGGTGGGACAAGGCATCATGGCAGTTAGGAAGCAAAACAATGGAAACAAGGGACTGGGATTCCAATATATCCTTCAATACATGAGCTTTTGGAGGATGTTCCAGATCCAAAATGTAACAGTGGAGATGTGTCCATTATAAATAAAGACAACTTTAAATAACTATTAGCAATCATGGCTACACAAGAGCACCGGGGAAAGTGTGTGTAAAGATGGCAAAACATATCTAATTAAGGAAATACCAAAAGAAAGGGAATAGGAACCTTGACTATATGTTGCTAAAGAAAAAATTATTCTGACACTTGTTAAAGATAGTAAGGCAAACCATATCCCAAAAAGGACTACTGCTGTGAAGCTTGAAGTAGGAGAGAGAGAGAAAGTGGGGATTCAGAGTCCAAAAGCAAGATGAGGGTCAGTGAATGTAAAACTGTTAAACAGAATACATCAGTTAAGAGGAATTATGACTAAGTGAATTTTATAAGGTTCTTACAAAAAGAAGGCGAAGACAAGGGAGCAACACCTGGGGGGCGGAGGGTGGAGGAGAGGGACCTGATCAGACATTGAGATGACCGATGTCAATAGTAGGGGATTCTGACTAAGCCAATTTAGATCTTGCTCTTATGGAAAAGAACCAAGGATAGGTTCTAGTCACAAAAGTGCTTAGGGAAGCCTGACTACAGTTTCGTTAGAAAAAGACTCTTGGCCAGTAATCACCCCTTCCTTCCTAGAGAATTTCTTTTGGAAACTCTTCTCTGCTCAAAACTTGAAAAGCTTTGTTATTTTATGATAAAGCAAGAAACACCATTTTGTTTTGAAATAAGATCTAAACAAAATTTGTGTGCCAAAGCTCACTTATACAAGGAGGTATTTCTATCATCTATGATGAATTTATAGGTGAACATCGCACCCCCCCCCGCCCACACACACACACACACATACTTTTTCCATAACCTCGCCATGGATCTTGGTGTTGACAACCAAGGGGTTAATACTACCCTTCCAGCACTGCCCTCCAAACAGCATACTTAATCAATCAACTATTTTTCCTGCCTGCCTCCCTCTTCCACATGAATTGATAGTATTGCACATATGTTTCAATTTACTGTACACTGTGCCAGCATTGCAAATGCGTCACAATGAAGGGGGTTTGTATGAAAATATTTTAAACTATTTAAAGTAACTGCAAACATATGCATACTTGCTTTGTTACTTTTTCTCCCATTGTTACCAGGAGTCATGTCTGTCTTTTTCTTTCCCCATTGTCTTCTCCCTCGGTTATGCATTACAGATGAATTTTTATTGTATTTTGATCCCTTTCTTACCTCAAAACTATTAGAATTGTGTTCAGCAGGACACACTAAACATAGAAGTGTTTCTCAAAGTATATGCTGTGAAATTAATGGTCTTTGTTAAGTTTAACATTTTTGTAAGTAGAATGTCATTTTAATATGCACCTTCCAAAACCAGCGCCATGCGCAGGCTGCTGCTGGAGTGGTGACAACCAGATCCAAGCCTCTCGCTGTGAGTCAGCACCATTCACAGATTGTGGGAGAAGAGAATCAGGCCTCACCAGGAAGTGACCCCACCTGGAAACCAGCACCATGTGCTGGCTGCTACTGGAATAGGGACAGCCAGACCCAAGCCACTCTCTGTGAGTCAGTGCCATTTGCAGACTGCAGAGGGAAAGAACTAGACCTCACCAGGAAGTGATCTCTGCTGGCAAACGATAACATTTTCATTGTTTTGTTGGGTTGGGTTTTAATCTCTTTTGTTTCATTTGATTATGTTAAATCTGATGGCATAAGCAGCTATTTGAAAGATAGCAAGACATATTATGGTAGCCATTTTGGATTTATTATTGACTTGTTTTGAAGTCCTTTATTGCATTCTTTGTTTTGTTTCTATTGTTTCTATTCTATTCTGTTCTGTTTGATTTTTACTATGTCTGAAGTTATCGGCAGCTATATTGAAGACAACAAAAGGCATTATGGTAACTATTATTGATTTCATAAGGTTTTGAAGTCCTGTATCACTTATACTGGTTTATTTTTTATTGGTTTTGTTGTTTTGTTTTCCTTGGTTTTATCATCTTTTAAAAAAAATAAGGACCAGGGATTTAGCTCAGTGGCATAAGCACCTGCCTGGCAGGCATGAGGTTGTGAGTTCAATCCCTAGTACCAAAAAATAAATAAATAATAAATAAATAAAGTACCTTTCAATACTTGATTTACAAGGAGACTGTTTCCTAGTTTTTATGTTAGCTGAGGATAACACGGTTTTTGTTCCTATGATATTAAGGTTTAGATCTAAAATGTCTCCCAAAAGCTTCATATTTAAACTTGGGCTTTTTGAAGATGATTGGACCATTCGGAGTGTTATACTGATCAGTGAATTAATCCACTGAAGAGGTCAGAGCTAACTGTGCTGTTAAGAGGTGGAGGTGTGGTCAGAGGAGATGGATCACTGGAGACATGACCTGGGAGGGTGCATCTCTGTCCCCAGTTCCTTCCCTTGATCTTTGCTTCCTGGATGCCTGATGTGAGGAGATTGCTCCTGCCATACCATTTCTGCCTTCAAGCTGTCTAACCATGGACCACAAATGTGAGCCAAAATAAAATTCTCCTTCTTTAAGTTGCAGGACTTTTGTCCCAGCAACAAAAATATATGTGGATACAACATATTTTAGTGTTAAATATATGTTAAAGATATTCATTTTTAGGGCTTTACTTACTTAACAATAAAAATTTGTACTTATCTATACATTTCAAATATGACAGAGTTTACAACCATTTTATTTTAAATTGTTTGGAGTAGCATTTGCCTTTGTTCTCTGGGAATTGTTAGCAAAAGTTATTTTCAGTGTCGATTTCTTCATCATCAATATATTTTCACGTCTTAGAGAATGAATTAATTCTACTTTCTCATTTTTCTATTACTTCATGCTATAAAGCTCAAAGTGCGGTATTATCATGGTTTGTTTAAGTAATGAATTTTTCTAACTTTGTCATTTTAAGTCATTCTAAGTTATATCTGACATTTTTGTATGGTGTTCAAAAACTAAACAGTCATACAGTAATGTTTGTATTTATATATCCTAATGCAATATCTTCTTTAGTCTTAAATTTTCAACGTTGAAATGCTGTGTTTGCCAGGCATGGTGGCACACACCTGCAATTCCAGCACTTGGAGGCTGAATCAAGAGGATTGCCTTTAGTTGGAGGCCAGCCTGGGGTACATAGTGAGCTCAAGGCAAACCTGAACTACATAGCAAGATCCTGTCTAAAAACAAACAAAAAATTAAATCAAAATTTTAAATGCTGTGTTTTATTATTTGTCCTTTGTTTAAAATAAAGTAGAACTGGGCATGGTGGCATATGCTTTTAATCTCAGTGTTTGTGAGACTGAGACAAGAGGATTGCTCCCACTTCAATGCCAGCCTGGACTACATAGTGAATTTGAGGCCAACTTGAACTACATAGTGAGACTCTGTCTCAAAAACTAGAAATAAAAAATGAAGTAGAATCCCAGGTGTATCAGATGCACAGAAGCACCAGGAAATACAGGGTGTTGTTTGGATTCTCTCACAGAGACCTCAGGGGAAATTAGGGAAGCAAAAAGATTATTGGGGAGCAGCACCTGAGAAAGGAAAAGAGACAAGATGGGGCATGGAAGACATCAGACTTTACTGAAGTCTCTCTGCCTCTACTCACCAGGAAACAAAAGTTTTGAGCTACAAGAACCCCACTCTGGATGAAAGTAGGCCCTTGTGTCACCATCTTGCAGTGTCATCAGCTATGGTTTTGCTTCTCCAGGAAGAGTTGACCATCAAGAGAGCAGCTAAGGGCTAGCGGTCATCCACTAACCTCACCCCTCAGATACGGGCAGTGGCCCCTTTCTGAAGTGGAAGCAGGTGGTGCATTTGTGGTGTCACTAATGGGCTGCTACATTATTTTAAACAAATGACAAATAATCAAACACAGTATTTTGAAAAGAAATGGAAATTTTAAGACTAAAACAAGATAAACATTGCATCAGAATACTATATATATATATATATCAGTATCATTGTTTAGTTTTCAAACACCATACACAAATTTACACAGCCACTTATCTGGCTTGTTAATATTTACAATTATAGTTTCTTCACATAAACATTAAAAACACATAAGGCTGGAAATCCAGTGGACAAGGCATAATTTGACCTAAAATGAGTAGAGAAGAAAAACACATTCTGTATATACAAATCTCTTATTTTATTCCCAGAGAAAAGCTTAATTCCATATAGATATAAAGTAAGACATATTGGTATTAGGAAGACATGTATATACCCCAGCATTTATTATTTCATATATAAACACTGTTTGGAAATGATTTCTTGGAGGCCAGTTTACATTTTATAGAAATTATGTAAGGATTCGTCTAATCGGCAAAGTATTGGATTTATGAATCTTAACGTCTTTTTAAAATTATTTGGAATCTTTCATATGTACTTGTGTCTTATATTTATATTTTCTTATGAGTACTGTGGAAATTGGTTTGCATTAATTATCCATGGACACCAGCTATTAGAAAGCCCTTACCATAGTTAATGCTTAACATCTGCATTAATGCTACATGTACCTATTAACCCACTTTGTGCAGAATGTTTATGGTGCATGACATTTTCTAAAATTTTTCTCAAGATAATACAAAAGTTAATGAGAACTGCACATGTGCCTTAAGAAGAGAATAGAGCCTTTGTCCTAATCTTAAGTTTCTCCAGATGTGATAATATTGTCCTGTCTCCAAATGCTTTTTTTTATTATCGCTTTAAACTAATAAGATTTAAAATTAGAAAACAAAGTAACACAAGCAAAGAACTTCCTGAACTTGCATTTATTTTTTATTTTCTTTAATAATCTTAAATTTCCTGCGGGTAAAGGAATGTGATTGCCAAGTCAATACATAGCTGATTATAGATCGGGGATCATTTTTCTTGCACATAAACCTGAGTTATAAAGCACTGAGTATTTTCAAGTTCGGAAGACAACTAGATACTGATTCTATTGAGCATTGCCTAAACCACTTTAAAACCATCTGCTGAGTACCAGCTATGTGTTTATAACACTCTAAATGTTTTCACATACACTGTATCACTTAATTATGTATTCATTCAGCACATATTAGATATCTTCTGCAATAAGCAATAGTAATACAAGAGTGAGCAAAGCAAGCATATTTACTTTTTTTTTTTTTTTTTTTGGTGGATCTGGGAAAAAGCATTCCTAGAAGTGTTGCTCAGAACCTGAGTAGGAAAGGGAAAGTGAGATCTCTCAGGGCTCTGCAGGCAATGCACAGGATTGATCTCTACTCTGAGACCAACGGAAAGCACTGGAGGGCTTTTAGCAAGTGAGAAATGTGATCAAATCAGTTTTGGAAATTACTCCAGTTGCAATGACAGCAACTGCTAGAAGTGAACTTGGCAGTTGGAAGTCTTAGGCAGATGGAGGGTAACCAACATCACTGGCTAGATCAGGGACCAGTCCACTGCCTGTTC
>RJWM01034686.1:0-19514 GCA_004363535.1 Dasyprocta punctata | reverse complement strand
GAAGACGATGAAGATGACGAAGACGATGAAGATGACGACAAAGAAGAAGAAGAAGACAACGATGACGATGACGATGACAAAATGGACTCACAAAACTGAAAAGAGGCTCCAGAAGCTCTGAACTCCTCACATCCAGACGCAAGGTCCTGGTGGTGCCACACTCCAGGGTGTGCTCCTTCTAGCTGCCTGGGTCCTGGAGATTCTGAACTCTACCCAGATAGGTTGAAGGTACAGTGACACACCCCTTCACTATAGCATCCAAAAAAATGAAATACTTAGGAATCAATCTAACAAAGGAAGTAAAAGAGCTATACAGTGAAAATTACATTACTCTGAAAAAGGAAATCAAAGAAGATGTCAGAAAATGAAAAGATATTCCCTGTTCATGGATAGGAACAACAAACATCGTGAAAATGGCCATTCTCCCAAAATTGTCATACAGATTTAATGCAATCCCAATCAAAATACCACTTGCCTACTTCACAGAGCTACAGAAAGCATTCCTGAAATTCATCTGGAACCAGAAAAGACCTAGAATAGCAAAGGCAATTCTGGGCAACAAAGGGAAGGCAGGAGGCATCACAATCCCTGACTTGAAACTATATTACAAAGCTACTGTGATAAAATCAGCATGGTACTGGAATCAAAACAGACTTCAAGATCAATGGAATACATTAGAAGACACAGCCACAACTACAAACACACTTAGCCACCTCATCTTTGACAAAGGGGCCAAACATGTACATTGGAAGAAAGATAGCCTCTTTAACAAATGGTATTGGAAAAACTGGCTTTCTATATGGCATAAACTAAAACTAGATTCATGTTTATCACCATGCACTAAACAAAAGTCAAAATGGATCAAAGATCTGAATGTTAAAACAGAGACACTAAACTTACTAGAAGACAGAGTAGGTAAAAATCTCGATGACACAGGAGTAGGCAGAGAGTTCATGAACAAAAATCAGATTGCACAGGAAACACTCCCCAGAATCAACAAGTGGGATCTCGTCGTACTAGAAAGTTTCTGTATGTCAAAGGAAATCTCCAACAGAGTGAAAAGAAAACCCATGAACTGGGAAAATATCTTAGCCAATTGTTCATCAGACAAAGGACTTCTATCTAAAACATACAAAGAATTAAAAGAAATTAGGCCCCTAAAATTCAAGGACCCAATCCAAAAATGGGCATCTGAGATGAATATACACTTCTCAGAGAAAGAAATGCAAATGGCAAATAAATAAATGAAAAAATGTTCAACATCAGTGGTCATTCGGGAAATGCAAATTAAAACAACACTGAGATTCCATCTCACTCCAGAAAGAATGGCCAAGATTAAAAAATCAAACAATAACAAATGCTGGAGGGGTTGTGGGGAAAAGGAACTCTTCTCCACTGTTGTTGGGAGTGTAGACTGGTGCAACCACTGTGGAAATCAGTGTGGAGGTTCCTCAAGAAGCTAGGATTAGAGATTCCATTTGATCCAGCTATACCGCTTCTGGGCATTTTCCCAGAAGAACTGAAAACATCATTCCACAGTGATATTTGTACACCCATGTTTATAGCAACCCAATGTGTAATAGCCAAATCTTGGAAACAACCCAAGTGCCCATCAATCAAGGAATCAATAAAAAAGATGTGGTATTTTTATACAGTGGAGTACTACTCAGCTATCAAGAAAGATTGCATTGAGACTTTTATAAGTAAATGGACATGACTTGAGACCATACTCAGAAGTGAGATAAATCAAACCCACACGTGTAAATATCGTATTGTCTCCCTAGTGTAAGAAACCAAAACAGTATATGATCCAAAATCTACAGGAAATACGGTGTAAGCGTAAAAAACTGTTCAAAGAGCAAAAGTAATTGGGAAAGGAAAAAGGAGGAAAGAAGGAAGGGAAAAGGAAAAAGACATAAATCAGTATATACGTATATGTAAGGTAACTAAAATATCTATACTGCTGAATGTATTAGTTATTGAGAAAGATCGGTTAATGCTCATATGATTGGATCAATTTTACATGTCTATATCTGTTAATGTAAACAACCGTGTTGAGGGTAACGATATGTGATATTGCAACCATTGTCAAGTCCCTATCATCTTGTTTTGTAAACCTATAATGTTACTATTGTGGATTTGCTGTTGTCGTTTGTCTCTTTTGCCTTTTGTCTTTCTTATATGTGTCTTTTTTTTCTTAAATAAAAAAAACTGAAAAGAAAATAAACTCAGTTGTATAGTGGACAAAGTATTTAAGCAGGCACTTAATCAAAGAAGATATAAAGATGGAAAATAAGCATATGAAAATATATTCAGCATCAACAGTCATTATGAAAAGGCTATGATCCAGATAAGAAAGCCATCACTAAGTACCTACCAGCATGGCTGAAATAACAAGCAGTGGTAATACTAAGCACTGGCAAGGATGCAGAGAAACTGAAATCCTTAGATATTGCTACTGGGAGTATAAATTGGCACAGTCACTCTGGAAAATGATTACAATGCTTCTTTTAAAAGTAAACACATATACATAGGAGCTTATAGTTTCATCCCTGGGCCTACAGAAATAAAAACATGCTCGCACAAAAACAAGTATGATGATATTTAACACAGCTATATTTGTAATCACCAAAAACTGAAAACAATCCAAATACCCCTCAACTGGGGACTACATAGACAAATTGATACAACCATATGTGGGAATACTATTCAGCAATAAAAAGGAAAGAACTATTGATGTACTTGGATAGATGATAGGCACATTATGCTGAGTGAAAAATTCCAATCTCCTAAAGTCATATACTACATGTTTCCATTGATATAACAATCTCAAAATGGGACAAAACTCTAGAGATGGCAAATGAGCGGTTACCAGAGAAAAGCCTGCAGAAGTCTTAGAGAACAATGCCAAGTAGCTGGCACTGAACATACATGCAGAGATAACAGTAATTCTTAACTGAGTCATCGTATCATAAGCTACTGAGACTTTTACAAGAGTCTCTTAAGAGAAATGTTATTGAAGTATGTGTCATAGTAACTGATTTGTCAACTCGAGTAAAAATTGCCCAACTAAATTCTCCATCATAATTCTGTGTGTGGCTAAGGGGATTTACTGCAGACAGAAAACCCACCCTAGTGTGGTTGGTCACCTGAATGACACAAAGGGGAAATGAAGGAAGGCTTGCTTCTGTTTCTTTGGAGGAGCTCCAATCTTCACCTTCACTTTAGATACTGTCTCCTGGTTTCCAGTGCAGACTCTTCAGCCTCCTGATACAGACTACCATGGGACACTACAGTGAGTTCCAGGCCTTTGACTGCATCCTTTGGATTTCCTGTGTGCAAACAGATCTTTCGCATTCTTCTACACCTGACTCTGTGGGCAGCCATTGTAAGTCAATCTTGTAAATTCTTACATATTTGTATATCTTGCATTAAATCTGTTTCTCCATTAAACACTGATATAGTAACTATAATCTTAAAATATCATGCACTGTTATAAGGAAAATCTTTTAAAACAAGAAGGAACTGTCCCAGAAGGCAGCAGAAACCAAGTCAAATTCAAGTCTGCCTCAATAACTAACTCTCAGCAATGCAGAAATGAAAAATATCACCACGCTTGCCCCAAAATACAAGAGCCATGCATATGCCTGGTTACTATTTGTTTTAGATATGAGCAGCAAACATTTATAGAGCACTTTCTATGTGCCAAGAACTGTCTTAAATATTTTGCATATATTAATGCATGTAATTTTCAAAACAACTCTAGGAAGCAGAGACTATTATGACTGTGATTCTACAGATGAGAAAATTGAGGCATAGAGAAATTAACTAACTTGTTTCCAGGTCCCTCAGACAGGAAGTATAGGAAATACAAAACAGTCTAGCTCTAGAATTACATTGCTACCACTTTGCCAGACAGCCTTATTTCTCTATTCTACAAACTCTCCCTACACTCTTCAGTCACTTGGTCTTTAGTTTATCTGTAAGTTCATCAAAGATATACAGAAGTCTTAGCCAGGCATCATGATGGTATATACCTGTAATCTCAGTCCTCTGGGAGGCTGAGTCAAGTGGATTGTCTAAGCAACTTAGTGACTCAGCAAGACTCTATCTCAAAATTTAAAGAAGGGAGGGCTGGGGATGTAGCTCAAAGTGAAGGCCTTGGGTTGAATCTTTGCCACTGCAAAACGTAAGTGTGTGTGTATGTATGTATACATACATATACGGGTTTCCTAGATAAGAATTTCATATCTTTTATAATTCCTTCAAGTCAGTGAACATTCCCTTATAGTCAATCCTGGCCCTAAAAATCAGGACCCAGAAACAGCCTAAGTCCAATCTCTACCTTGTAGTAGCCAATTCTAGTGGAGATTCACATGGAAAAAGTGGGACTGAATGAAGTAATTCTGACAGTGGGAAAGGTGCCAGCAAAAGCCTTCCTAGAGAAGGGAGGACAGGATGCAGAGTTAAGATTTTACCAAGAAAGTAGGTCAAGGAAGAGTGCTTCAGACAGAAGGAACTACGTGCAAAGTCAGTGCAGTGGCAGGGCCCATCATAATAAGGATAAGGGGTAAGCGTGGCCAGCACTGCATGTAGTGTGTGCTCACATCTTCCATCATATCAGCAGCCTTTAACATGGCAGAAAGGAAGCTCCCAGGGTAAAGGCAGTCATGGTCACCATTACACTCCCAACATCTAGCATGGTACCTCTTAGACAGTCCCTTGAACCTAGTATACTTTGTGATTTATAATTCTAATTCATGGCTTTGTTGACATGAAACAGTAAAATGCTACTATCAGAATTCCGGAAGGACTCAAAAGAACAGTGTTATGGGTGATACACTGTGTAAACTTGTAAAGTTTAGAAGTTTAACTAAGAAACTCAGCAGGGAGCCAGGATCCTTAATTTGTAAATATCCTCATCTTGTGCAAGATGAGGGCACAGAGATTTTGTGAAGGCTACACCTGTCCTCGAAGTCGGGGGCGGCCTGTGTACAGTATAAAGGAGGAAAAGAGGTTTGCTCTTCCCCTTTTTGCTCTGGCTGCTTTTGCTTGCTGCTGCCTTGAAGTGTTGCCCTGGTGTCATGCCACCCTGCCTTGCAGCCAGCTGATTATGGCCTGAAACCTCCAAAAATTGTAAGCTAAATAAACCTTTCCTTCCTTCATTTTGGGCACTGGGTATTTTGTCTTAGCAAGGAGAAAAAAGTAACCAATACAAACAGAAATGTAATTTTCACTGACACTGCCCCTAAGAGTACCTTTTCGTTTTTGTAAGCACTGTACAACTAGCAAAGTTTTCATTTACCTTATGTAAAGAAATCCTGGCCAGGCATGATGGTGCATTCCTAAATTCCAGCACTTGGGAGACTGAGGCAAGAGATTTGCCACAATTTTGAGACTAGCGTGAGTTACATAGTGAGTTCAAGGCCAACATGAATTACATGATGAAACCTTGTCTCAAAATGTCAAAAAAAAATACTAGTAATACTCTTGTTAATAAGGTACTAAGCTTAGAGAAGTGAAGTAACCTAAGGTTACTAGCTGAGTCCAAACCATATGGATCCAAAAACAGTGCTTTTTCTACTATGCCACAACTTGAAGATCCAGAGAGTCTAGGTCAAGGTCTCACTTGCCTTTGACCTTCCTTCATGGGCCTCTCCACCAACACACTTCTCACTTTTTAGGCAATCCCAAGAATAAACACCAGCCAAAAATGCAGTATGAGAAGTTTGCTATCAAAAAGGAAAAGTTTGAAATCTAAATCTGCAGCCACCACTCCCTACATGTGACACTGCCTATACTCCCTTCTTTTCTTAAATCATACTTTCAAATCATATAACTGATTTGTTTTTCAACTATTTATCCAAAGACAATTCAAGTTATTTGGTAACAGAGATTGTCTTTTGCCCACTACTCTTCCCTAAGTATCTGCAAGAGTGCTTGGTACATAGTAAGTACTCAATATACAATGATAAAGGGATATAGCTCAGTAGCATAAGTGCCTGCCTGACAAGCACAAGGTCCTGAGTTCAACTCCTGGTACCAAGAACAAAAAAATATAGATAGATAGATAGATAGATAGACATAGATGAAATGAAAGAATGAACTCTTGCCTGAAAAGTGAGGCCCTCCACAATAAGAATTACAGTCTCTTTCTCATCTCCAACTTATCTCAAGGGCCTACCCACTTGTTCTTATTCCCATCTAGGTTCAGCTAGAGCACACTTCTTTCAGAAGTCTTCGCTGATCACTCCAGCCCCCATTAACGTCTCCTTCCACCAAGCTTAACAGTATCAACCCTCTGTGCACATGTATGACATCTCTCAAGTGTAGCCCTACTTTGTCTCCTTCTCTGTTTGCCTGTCTGTCTGTATCTCTCTCTCTCTCTCTCTCTCTCTCTCTCTCTCTCTCCCCGTTCCACTGTTCTCCTGTTTTCTATTTATTCACAATGCTTCTGTCCCACTGTGTGGTATATAGCAAATGATCAACAAATACTGATTTAATTCACTGACCTGTTTATGATAGAAAATGTCAAATTATAGTTCACATAAATAAAGAACAACTGTGCTTTCTTCTTTCTGAAAACCAAAACATGACAGTGTCATGATGTGTTAAAAACTAGTCAGGTAGTATAGGTTAGAATCCAGGATTCATCATGTATGAGCTCTTTGATTACAAGTAAGTTTTAAACTCCATGCCTCAGTTACCTCAGAAGCTCATTACAAGAACTAAACGAGACACACATGCAAGTATTCAGCCTATTACACAGAATAAACTTGGGCCAAATATTAGCTATTATTGACACTGACCTAGGTTTAAAAAATAGGCCTCTGTAAAAATAAATACATGGTTCCTTTTAGAGTGCTGAATATATTCTAAAACTGATTGTGGGACTAGGGGTGTGGTTCAGTGATAGACCACTTGCCTAGCACATGGGAGGTTCTTGATTCAATCCCCAGCACCACAAAACAATAAATAAATAAAATAAAATAAAATAAACTGTGATAACAGTTGTACAACTGCGAATATACTAAAAACACTGAAGGGCATACTATGAATGGGTGCATTTTATGGGACGTGAATTATATCTCAATAAAGCTATTTCAAATAATAATCTCCCCAAAGGAAGTGGCCTTGCATCTACAGACAAGTTAAAACAGAGTCCAGAACACCAAAGGGTCTGTCCCCAAAGGCAAGTTACTGCTAACTTTATTTGCCCAAAACCCACAGATCCCTGGGATTCACTTTTTCTTTCTTGAGAAAGGCACCATCTTTGCAGTACCCTAGAGGAGAGATGAGGGTCATCAAGCTAAGCATGGAGCTGACAGTGAAAAGGTTACCAAATGGGAACAGGGATAAAGGGGGACAAAAAGAGATCACCTCTAATCTCAAAGCAAAAGCAGACTGTCTAAGTCTACTCAGAAAGCATTCTGGCATGATCGAAAAGAAATTAAGCAGGCAGTACTGGAGGAAAAGCCCTCAAAGGCAAGCTCAACATGAAAAACAAGGGAAAATAAATGGAAAACAACAGGCTGGCCAAAAGAGGACAAGTCCCTGGGGATTCTCAGAGAGCTCCAACTTGTTCTTCCAATTCTTTCTCTCATCTATGAGCAATCAAAATAGCATTTGGTAATCTCAGGGAAAAAACCCACTGCAGAGACTTTCCCTGTTTACTTCTTTGCACCAATGTTACCAGTAACAAAGTATCCAAATGCCATTTGACCTGGAGGAGTTGAGAGTGATTTCTCCAAGGAGAAATCTGCCAAGGGTCTCCCACTCTGTTCAGTTAAATACTTGGAAAGTGAGGAGAAATGTATGTGTCATATACAACTTAAGAGAGAGGGCTGAATGAATCAAAAATAAAGCAGCTGGTGCTTATATTTGAGTCTTAGTGAATACTAAGAAGGACTTATAGAAAGGAGAGAGCAAAATGGGTTTTGAGGATTTCATTGTCTTCAAACTTTAAAAAATGGTCATCCTCCATCAGGTATGTCAAACCTGCAGCTTGTCATTTCTTACTGTACTTTTAAATGTTATAATAAAAATTTAAAGGAAGTTTTATTGCTCACATACATTAATTATACTGTATATTTTATATGTGACCCAGACAATCCCTCTTCACTCAAAAAAAAGTATAAAAATGATGAGCTGCAGCCTTCCTTAGTATCACCCCCTCTCATTTGCATTATTTTAAAAGATACTATTTTCCCAGACTGTCATATAGAAGATATACGATAAATTTCTTGAATGAAAAAAATAGTATGTTATTCTCTAATTAAATTCCATATTCTACCATTATTTGATCATACCTTTGTCTCAAAAGACCTTCCTACCAGATGAAAAGTTCTAATAGCACCAAAAAACATCAATATAATAATATTTAAATGGGCCCTTCAAAATATATTGCAAGAGAGGACACTTATCTAGGACTCTAGAGAACTAATTTTCTAGCCCAGTTTTGTTGATAGCTACACGCACCTTTGAGTAGGCCCCATTGGCCCTCAAGCTCCCTCCCTGAAATGTAAGGGATTTGAACCAGATCTATAGTTCTCAACTTCAAGGTAGTACTACACCTAGAGGGCACTTAACATGGGGTGGAGTTGCCTGTTTGGCACAGTGATTGGGGGAACACTACTGGAACTTATTGCAGAGTACATATGAACAGAAAGGAATACTAGACACAATACACAGGACGAACACAACAAAGGACAATCTCGTCTGATTAGAAGAGCATATTACTTGCCATCATCTCAAAAAAAAAATTGGACAGAATAATTAAGCTCTCACTCAGCATGGTGGCACATGCCTGTCATCCCAGCTCCTCAGGAGGCTGAGGTAGGAGGATCACAAGATCAAGGCCAGCTTGGGAAACATAGCAAGACTCTATTATCGAAATAAAATTTTACAGAGATTTGGGATATAGCTCAGTTGTAGTGCACTTGCTGAATATGTACCAGGCCCTGGGTTCAATCCCAATACAAAAAAAAAAAGTCATCAATTCCTAGAATTCTTTTCCATAGGCCAATGAAACAAACAAAAAAAAAAAAAAACTACCACATTGTGATTGTCCTATCAACTCCGAACAATGATAGACAGCCATCTTTTGCATGGAAAATGCAGAACAAAGAAAAGGGGAAAGAAGGGAAATATGTTACATTTCCTTTCCTAAAATGTCTGATTAGTAAAACCTCTTACAGAACTCAGCATGAAATCTGAATCTGGCAGTGAACCTTACAACTTAAGTCAGTCTCTCTCTCTGTCTCTGTCTCTCTCTCTGTCTCTCTCTCTCTCTGGATGAACTTTATTAATATTTGTTTTTAAAAAATCATAAACAGTAAATTCCATTACACTCTATTATTCACATTTGAAAACCAAGTAAGTCTGAGATAGGGATAAGTACTAAAAGGCTGGGAAAGTATTCACAGAAGAGTGAGGTGTTCACTCCGCTGGTTCCATGTGTTTGGGGCCAATAAAAGAACATGAGTGGTTGTTTATCAGTTTCATCCCGAGTCAGGAGGGTGGAGTTGGAGAAGATTTTCTTATAAATTTAATTTACTGCTTTTAATGCCTGCTGTGAAAATTTTCCCACAAATTTGCATTATGTATTCTGCCTTGCAGACTAAAAACAATGAATTCTTTGTTTATATGATCTGTCAACTCCAAGGTAAATCAATTGGAATAAAAATTCTATTTCCAAGGACTTAACCACAAACTACTGTGAACCAGCAATTAGCTTACTGATACAACAGCAAGAGCCAGGGAGAGAAGAACATCAAAGCCTAAAAGAAGGGCCAACATCTAAATAGACTTTTTTGAGAAGATGGCTTTGATAAAAAATACCTTTTCTAGATACAAATCTAAAATCCATTGTTAAAGCTGAATTCAGCACCTTTCTGAAATTAGACAATAGATTATAGTGAATAAATCACCTCCTTTTAAGGATTTATTTTTTTAAAAAAAACAGTTATTCTCTGTGGCAGAAAAGGCAGACCACTGTGGTTAGCCCCACTGTGGCAGCAACCTCCTGGAATATAGTGTGCAGTTCCAGAAAGTTAAAAAGCCTGACTCTGTATTAGTTTCTGCCAGAAGCCTCCCTAGGCTAGTATCCAAATTTTAGGGTCCAATGTTTCAAAATAAGGCCAAACCCAATACTGAACAATCATCCTTACTGTCTAGCAGTATCTTGCTTCCAAGAATCTTTTGCTACCAGAAAATTCTCATATATACTGGGAAAGCTCATATCCACATTTGGTTCTGATGAAGCGAACACTTACCTTGCCACCCATCAGCTGATGTTTCTAGGCCAATTTGTCTATATAACTGTTATTAACCATCACCAACCCACAAAGCCGTTGTAAAAGGTCAGTTGTGTGGGTCAGTTTATTTTCTAAACTAAATAAGGAAGGGAGGGGGTGACAACATCTTGTCTCCATCTAACATTTGCAAAGGGTAGAATGTAAGAAAAACTGAGGTGAATACTTACAACTTTAATGTAAGATTTTTAATTGTCAGAATATACCTCCTTCTCTCACCTCTGTTTCCAAATATCAAAACAGTAAACAATGGGGAACAAAGTCAGACTGCCCAAGCTATCCCTGTTTTATTCATTTCAAACAGGCATCTCAAATTTATGCACAAACAATATTCTATTTTCTCTATCCTCAGTCTTTTATCTACTGGCAAGTAAAGATGGCTCTACAAAGTACTGTACTAAATCTCTACACATTTTTTACTGCCTCTTCCACCACTTTAGTTCAAACCACCATTAGCTCTTGCTGGGATTATTTCTACAATCTCCTAACTGATTTCCATGCTTCTACTCTTCACTACACCAACTGGAATACCTACTATGGTGCTAGGCACACAGGAGATGTTCAATAAATAGGCTCATAGGAAGGATAGAGACTTTGAATAATTATAATATAATGTGGTGAATGCAATAAAGGTACTGGAAGTATAGAAGGGTTGTCTGACTATGTTTGGATATCATGCAGAAAACTTCCCAGACAGAAGAAATTTGAACTGGAGCTTGAAAATGCATAAATTTTTCAAACAGAAAATGTGTGAAAGGCATGGCAGGCAAAGGGAGTAGCACAGGCAAAGAATGGAGTTTTAATCAAAGTGGGTGCACAAGAATGGAGACTATTTCAGCAAACAGTAATTCAGTAGGCAGGAGGGGAGGATATACATGGGAGGAAGGAAAGCCTTAAGAGGTGGGCTGTGGTCAGAATATAAATAGTCTTATATACACAAAGAAACCTGGCATTAGGAGCTAGGCATGGTGGGCACACACCTGTAATCTCGGTACTCTGGCAGACTGAGACGAGAGGATGGCAAATTCAAGCCCAGCCCAGGCAACTAGCAACTTAGCAAACGTCTGTCTCAAAACAAAAATTTTAAAATGGACTGGAGGTGTAGCTCAGTGTAAGAGCCCTGCATTTAATTCCCAGTAGCACAAAAAAGCGAAAAAGAAAAGAAAAATAAATTTGTATTAGGGGCTGGGGCTGGGGCTCAGTAGTACAGCACTTATGCATAAGGCCCTAAGTTTGGTCCTCAGTACTGCCTCCCAAAAATAAAGTAAATTTTAAAAACTTGGCATTAATTCTTAGCAAAAATAGTGGCACAACTGCATTTTCAAGCTAAGAGTGAAAGGGATTCATCTATTCAATAAGTATTTACAATGCGTCTGATCTGATTTGTTTTTTTCAGAACAATACCCAAGCGACAGTCATACATGTTCCATGTAGAGTAGCCATACATGTTCGTGGAAAAAAATTTAACCTGTACACAAGGGTATTAGTTGAAAATGCTAATCTCTTGCCCCACTTTCCTGCACCCACGACCACTACCTTAGTCACCTTTGCTTCTAATTTCATTGCCTTGTAGTGCCCAAGGATTGAGTATCACTCATAGAAAACAGTTTCACTTACAGTAACATCGATAAGAATCAAATACAAGTAAATTTCACCAAGGAGGTTGTGATGATTAACCTTGATTGTCAACTTGATTAGTTTGAAAGATACCCAGGAGATCAGTAAAGTACACTACTGGATGTGTCTGGGTGGGTCATGGGTGCATGACCTTGGAAACTCTATCTGATCTCTCCTCTTTAGTTCTTCCTCAGCTCCATGTTTCCTGACTGCTATGAGGTGGGCATCTTTCCTCCACCACCCCTTTGACTATGATGTTTCTGCCTTGCAGCCAGCTGAATATGGACTAAAATCTCTGAAACCATGAGCCGAAATAAGTATTTTCTCGAATCATGCTTTCTGATTTCTAAAATTACCAAAGAGCTACAGTAATCAAAGCAGTGTGGTACAGACATAATGAAAGATATACTGACCAATGAAATAAAATATAGAGCCATAAATAAAGAATCTTGAATACGCTGTTGATTTTTAGCAAAGATGCCAAGACCATTCAATGAAGAAAGGATAATAGCCTTTTCAACAACTGGTGCTAGAAAAACCAGATAGTCACATACAAAAGAATAAAGGTAGAAATTTACCATATGCCAAAACCCAACTCAAAATGGATCAAAGGGGACTGATAGTATAGCACAGTGGTAGAACCCTTGCCTAGCATGAGAAAAGTCCTGGGTTCAATCCTCAGCACTGCAAAAAGAAAAAGGACCAAAGACCTAAACGTAAGACCTACATCAAAACAAGTATTTGTTAGTTTTTGGCACTAGAGATTGAACCCAGGGCCCTCTCCATGCTGAGCAGGATTCTACCACTGAGCTACAGCACCAGTCTCAACTATTAAACTATTAGAAAAAATAAGAAAATTTCACAACATTGGATTTGGCAGTGATTTCTTGGATATGGCACCACAAACATAGCTAATGATAGCTATATAAATTGACAGCAAAAATTAAAAATTTCTGAACCAGGCACAGTGGCACACACCCATAATTCCAGCTACTCAGAGAGTTAAGGTAGGAGGATCACAAGTCCAATATTAGCCTGGGCAATTTAGTAAGACCCTGTCTCCAAATAAAAATTAAAAACAGGTTGAGGATATAGCTCAGTGGCAATGCATCTACCGACCATGCATGAGGCTCTCAATACTACAAAAATAAAAAACTTCTGTACATCAATAGACACCATTAAGAGATTGAAAAGGCAACCCACAGAAGAGAAAATACTTGTAAATCACTTAACATATTCATATCCAGATTATATAATTATCTCCTACAATTTAATAAGAAATTCAAAAGTCAACCTAAGACTTACCTAGACATCTCTCAAAAAAATACATAGAAATAACCAATAAGCACATGAAAAAATTCTCAGTATCACTAACCATTATGGAAATGCAAATCAAAACCACAATCAGATGAACATTCATTAGAATAATTATTATTTTTTAAAAAAGAAAATAAGGTTTGGCAAAGATTGGACACCAGTGTTCACAAAGCATTATTTGCAATGTAGGAAGTGGAAATGACTCAAACATCCACTGACAGATAAATATACAAAATGTAGTAATAAATACAATGAAACACTGTTCAACAAAAAAATGAAATTCTGATACATGCTACAAAACATGCTAAATGAAATAAATCAGACACAAAAGGACAAGTGTTATATGCTTCTACTTATATTTGGTACCTAAAATAGAGGCAAATTCATAGAAACAAAAAATAAAATGGTGATTTCCAGGGCCCAAGGGGAAGGAAAATGGGAAATTCTTATTTAATTAGTATAGAATTTCTGTTTGAAATACTGAAAAAGTGCTAAAAATACATAGCAGTGATAGTTGTCTGATCTAGTCAATATATTTAATGTCACTGAATTATGTATTTAAATGTACTTAAAATTGTAAATTTTGTGTTATATATATCTGACCACAAAAAAGAAAAATATCTCAATGCCTGGGCCCCCATCTCAGACTAATTACATCAAAATCTCTGGAAGGGGTCTAGGAATCTAGTGTTCAGGCAAGACTGAGAACTAGCACTTTTTTCCTCCTTGAGGGGAAAAGTCAACTGTGACTTTCCTAGCCCAACTGAAATCGTAAATTCTACTTATTTTTCCAAGTTGCCTCTGACTACTCATTTCACAGTGACCTGAATTAGTAAGCCCCACTAGGGTAATAATGATGTTACATTTTAGTAGTATAACAACTGTGTTTAGGGCTAGAGGGTATAGCTCAATTGTACAGTGCTTGTTTAATATGTGCAAGGCCCCGGGTTCAATCCCTAGCACCACAAAAACATTAACAATGTGTTTAATGAGGAGCTACTACAGATGAAATTATATGATCTCCAAGAATTTCCTTCAAAATAATCCAGGCCCAAGGAGAAAATACTGGGGTGGTGGATACCCATAAAAAAGACTGACCTCATATTACTATAGAACCTAGATATAGGTACACAAGGACACTTTATACTCTTATCTATGCTTTGGGGGTATATTTGAAATTTTCCATATTAAAAATAGGAACAAATTTGATCAAGTACAAAATGGGAATATTGTAATCTAAAATATTTGGTAATAAGATGTTGGTCTTACAAATTATGATATACACATACAACAAATGAATGTATGAATGAATAAAGTTTGTAATGACATGAGGAGATGTTAAACGTATGATCTGGTAAAAAAAAAAGAAAAAGAAAAAGAAAGAAAGAGAGAGAAAAGAAAAGAAAAGAAAGCAAGCTATCAAAATTAGCATGTGTAATATGCTTCAATTTTTGAGCAAGCTGTGGAGTATAGTTGTTAACAGCATTGGATCTGAAAGTGCAGAAGATCGAGGTTTCTGCCACTTACTGTGTAACCCCAGGGAGACAATAACAATTACCCATAAAGGACTAAATTGACCCAATCTATGCAAAGCATTTGAAAGTTTATTATTATTATTACCACTATCAGTTATACATCACAAGAGCTATTTTTAAAAAGCAAAAAATCTATCTATCTATCCATCTATTTATCTATCTATCTCCAGGCATGGTAGCACATGTCTATAATCCCAGTTACTCAGGAGGTACAGACAGGAGAATCGCAAGTTCGAGGTCAGCCGAGGCAATTCAGTGAGACTCTGTCTCAAAATAAAACTTAAAAAAGAGGATGTAAGCATAGCTCAGTGGCAGAGCACTTGCCTAGCATGAGAGATGCCATGAGTTCAATCCCCAACACTACAAAAAAAAAAAAAAAAGGAAATCATGGGAAACAATCTAGCCAAAATAAAGTAATAGTTTCATAAGTTATATCATATTTATTAATTTATTAAGTGAATAATTACTAAGGAATCACTCTCAAGAGACACTGTAAATATATGGCAATCAAGATATAAATGGGACCAGGTGTGCTGGCACATGTCTGTAATCCCAGCATTCAGGAAGCTGAGGCAGGAGGGTCACTGCAAGTTCGAGGCCAGTCTGGGCTATATAATGAGTTCAGGGCCAGCCTGAACTATATAGCAAGACCCTATCTCAAAGAGTACACACAAAGAAATTAAATTAAATTTGAAAGCTCTTTTTTAAAAAAAGACATAAATGATCTTCAGTCTTATAAAACGCAAATAAATAAGCAACAGCATTAAAGGGCCACAACATCTACCAAAAAAAAATCTCAGCATGTGCATAAATGCTTGTGATTTAAAGACACTGCATTAGTTTTCTAATGCCTCAGAGACAAATTACCACAAACTTAGTAGCTTAAAACAATGCAAATTTATTCTCTTATAGTTCTGAAAGTCAGAAGTCCAAAGCAAGTGTATAGGACTATGTTCCTTCTAAAAGAACTAACTGAAAAAAATAAATAAGTAAATAAAAATAAATAAATAAAAGAACTAACTGGAGAATTTAGTCCTTGACTTTCTCAGTTACCAGAGGATATCCACATTCCTTGCCTCATGGTCATATTACAACACCACCTCTTCTACTGTTCTATCATCTCCTCTGTAGTTAACCCTCTTGCCTCCTTATAAGGGCCACACCCAAATAATCCAGGATAACTTCACTATCCTTAATCACACCCACCTTTTGGGACAAAAGGTAAAATAATCACAGATTCTGGAAATGCATGGGTTCTTAGACATCTTTGAGAAGCTATTATTCTTTCTACCATAGATATAACTGTGAAGAGAAAAACTTATAAATATACTAAAAATAATAATGATCAAATCTGTGCAGCTAAATTTTGATTCATATTTTATGTTTCTCTTTTTTTTTGCAATTTCTAAAATCTCCAAAATGAACATATTTTACTTTTATACAAATAAAGAATATAAAAAAAGCTAAAATAAAAAAATACAGAATACACACTCAACTTGTACAAAGGGGCAGAAAGTGTATGGCTTACCTTGTCCCTAGTGCCCAGTTTCCTAGAGCCAGAAGTAACTACTATCAGCAGTTTCTTTTTCTTCCAGAGATAGCGTATACAAGAACATGTCTAAATGAGGATGAATAATGGCCACCCAAAGATATCTGCACCATAATCCAATCCCCAGAACCTATGAATATGTTACCTTACATGCCAAAAGGGACTTTGAAGTATAATTGAGGCTTTTGAGATGGAAAATTATTCTTTTATCATCCCAGTGAGAACAATATAATTACAAGGGTGCTTATAAAAAGTCAGAGGGAGTGGCGGCGCACACCTTTAATCCCAGCACTCCGGAGGCTGAGGTAGGTGGAGTGCTGAGTTTGAGGCCGGCTTGGGCTACAACATGAGCAAGGCCGGCCTGAACTACATAGTGCGACCCTGCCTCAAAAAAAATAGGGCTGGGAGCTTGGCTTAGTTGTGAGTTCAATCCCTAGTACTGCAAAAAAAAAAAAAAAAGAGGCAGCAGATGGAGAAGGCAGAATGTAATGATGGCCAGGCATGATGGTGCATACCTGAAATCCCAGTACTATGGGAGGCTAAGGCATAAAGACTAGAAGTTCAAGCCCAGTTTGGGCAACTGAGCAACTTACAGAGACCTCATCTCAAAATTTTAAACCTGGGAATGTAGCTCAGTGAGAAGGCCCTGGGTTCATTCCCCAGTGCTACCAAAAAATAGAAATAAAAATGTGATGATGGAAGCAGAGATAAAAGCAATTCATTTTAAAGATGGAGATGGCCATTAGAAACTAAAAGGACAAGCAAAGAGAATCTCCCCTCATGAGTCTCCAGAAAGAAGCAACTCTGAAGACACCTTAAATTTAGCACAGAGAAAGTGATTTTCAGATTTGTAACCTCCAGAGCTGAAAGAATATGAGCCTGTATTGTCTTAACCCACTAAATTTGTTATAATTTGTCATGATAACAACTGGAAAACATGTAAGATACGCATATTATCACACACACAAACACATGAACACACACACGGTGACATCACAGAGTACTCTTCTACACATTCTTTTTCTTCTTGTCTTGGGAATTTTTCCATATTAGTACATACTAATCAGCAGCCTTGTTCTTTAATAACTTCTTAGTATTTTATTTTAAACAATAAAACAAATTACTTAATCATTTCACAGTGATGAAAACTTAGATTGTACCCAGTCACTTTTTCTTACCAAGAATACTGCACAGATCATTCTTATACATACATCTTTTTGCACATACATAGATTTCAGGAGTCATGCCCCAGCCCTGAGCCTACAGGATACCGTTTCAATTTATATGTCGATGAGAGGTGAAGCATAGCTTTGGGAGTACTTACGTAGGATCAAGGACCCACTCAACAGCCTATAGGATATCTGAGCCATGAATTAAACATTGTAGCAAAGGAATGGCCTGCTTGTCTTAGAGCTGTGGCAGCTGTAGCTCTCTTAGTGCCAGAGGCATCCAAACTGACTGTAGGCAAGGATCTCATCATATATACACCTCACAATGTGGCAGGACTTCTTTCTTCCAAAGGAAGTCTATGGCTGTCAAGACAACTGACTTCTTAAATACCAGGATCTACTTCTAGGAGGACCAGCTATTCAAATAAAGACGTTGCTCCTTGAACCCTGCCATCTTTTGGCCAGAGAAGGAGGAAACTGAGGCTGGCAGACATGACTGTGAACAGGTAATTCTCTGTATATATGCAACCAGAGAAGACTTATTAGATATGCCCCTTACTAAACCTAATATAACCCTCTTCTGTGATGGCAGCTCCTTCATGGTAGACAGAACAAGGAAGGCAGGGCATGTAGTGGTAGATTTACATCAGACTCTTGAAAGTTCCTCACTTACAACTGGAACTACTGCTCAGCTAGCAGAACTCATAGCCCTGACCAGGGCCCTACAGCTCAGCAAAGGACAAAAAGTCAATATTTACACTGATTCAGATATGCTTTCCTAGTATTACATGTCCACATAGCCATATGGAAAGAAAGAAATTATCTAACAACCAATGGATCTCCCATAAAGTATCATAAGGAGATAGATGATCTTTTATTATCCATCTATATGCCCTCCAAAGTGGCAGTAATTCACTGTAAAGGACACCAAAAGAGAATTGATGAAGTATCTCAAGGTAATCAACTGGCTGGTGCAGCAGCTAAAGAGGCTGCCCAGGGGCCCCTCTTCAGGTTCCCCTGATCGGGGAAGGATCCCTTGATCATACTTGACCCAAATATTCTCAATCAGAAATCAAATGGGCTCTCTCCCATGGATGCCAGTTCCTGCCAGCAGGATGGTTACAATCAGATGAGGGTAAATTATTCCCTCTTGGTGCTAGTCAATGGAAAATTATTAAGTCTTTGCGCCAAACCTTCCATGTGGGGAAAGACAAGACCCAACAGATGACTTCAAAGTTATTCATAGGAGAAATGCTTTCCCATACAATATAAAAGATAATGAAAACATGTGAGCTTTGTCAAAAACACAATCCTCTTAACCAAACCATAGTTCCTCCAGGTATACAGAGACATGGTAAATACCCCAGGGAAGACGAGCAACTTGATTTTACTCATATGCCAAAAAGTAAAGGACTTCAGTACTTACTGGTCTGGGTAGATAGTTTCACAAACTGGCTTGAAGCCTTCCCTTGTAGAACAGAAAAAGCACAAGAGGTGATAAAAATTCTGGTCTTAGAAATCATCCCCCAGCCGGGCATGGTGGTGCATGCCTTTAATCCCAGCACTCGGGAGGCTGAGGTAGGCAGAGCATTGTGAGTTCGAGACCGGCTTGGGCTACAACGTGAACACAAGGCCAGCCTGAGCTACATAGTGCGACCCTGCCTCAAAAAACTAGGGCTGGGTGTTTGGCTCAGCGGCTTAAGTGCCTGTCTGGCAGGCGCGAGGCTGTGAGTTCAATCCCCAGTGCCACCAAAAAAAAAAAAAAAAAAAAAAAAAAAAAAAAAAAAAAAAAAAAAAAAAAAAAAAAAAAAAAAAAAAAAAAAAAAGAAAAAGAAATCATCCCCCGATTTGGACTTCCTAAGAACTTACAAAGTGATAATGGACCTTCTTTTAAAGCAACAGTCACGCAAAATGTCTCTCAGGCAATGGGCATTCTCTATCACCTCCATTGTGCATGGAGTCCCCAATTGTCAGGAAAGGTAAAAAAGATAAATGAGACCCTAAAAAGACATCT
>RJWM01034685.1:0-19490 GCA_004363535.1 Dasyprocta punctata | reverse complement strand
GCATTCACGCACGGTGGGGTCTGGCCCGGCCATGGCAGCTGTTCTGAGGCTCCCTCCTCCTGTGCCGCGGGGCAGAACGCATCTCCCGGGAGTCCCCCCGGTCCCGTCAGGGGAAGCGCCTGTGTCCCTGTGTCCTGCTCACCCTCTACCTGCTGCACCAGTGCCGGCTGCTGGCCGGGGCCACCACAAAAGCAGCCCAGGACCCCAAAGCCACCACGTGGGGAGGCAGCCACGGTGGGGCCACATGGAGCCCATTGCATGGGCCCAGGCCACACGGAGAGACGTTGTACCCCCAGCCCAGCCCCTGTGGTTCTGTCCGGTCCCCATCTGACCCAACCACATGACCTGACTGGGGAGGAGGTCCCCAAATTCCTGACCCCCAGAAACCATGACAGCCATAAAACAGTGGCTGCTTTTGGCGCCTCAGGCATGCAGCCGACTGTGGACACTGCAGAGGGGACCTTGAGGTCGCTGGCCCCACAGCCCCACGGCGAGCGTCCGGCTGGCTGGGCTCCCAGCAGCCCCTCCGGTGCCTGTCGAGGGCGTGTGAGGGCCGGGACAGAGCGTGGCCCAGCCGACGTGGGCCTCGGGGTCCCGGTTTCCTCATGGCTTTGCTCCAGTGGGCCACAGACGGACCAGGGTGTCACTGGGGCTGTTCATGCAGGAGCGTGTGCGTGTGTGGGCAGCGCACACGGAGTCTCAGCTGCTTCCCCTCAGTCCGCCGCCGTCTCCCTGTCTGGGGGTGGATTGTTTTTCTAATTAGGCAGCAGCTTTTTTTTTTAACAAAAGGGAAGTAAGAAACCAAAGCAAAACAATTTCACAACCAAGGCAGCAGCTTTAACTGCGCCACACACACGCACTGTTGAGATCGGCCCACGGCGTGGATGACGCAGGGAGCCCCCAGATCTGAGTCACACACGTCACAGAAGTAAGCACGCTTCTGAGGAGCAGCCGGGTCCTGCTCAGTGGCACCGGCTGCGCTTTGGCAGTTGCTTCTTGGGGGTGCGTCGTCTCAGCTGCCAGCAGCGTGGCCACTGGGCCCAGGAAGTGCGGACCATGTGGGTGGTCACTTCGGGCCAGGAGCCGGTGCCTCGCCTGGTCCCTGGACAGGGCACACGGCCTGGGTTTCGGGTGTCACAGTGGCTGCTGTCTCCAGGACAAGGACAGGCGATGTCCCTGAAGCCTCCCGTGCTCGCGGGCCGGGGGAGGGGTGACGCGCTGTTAGGGGGTGGCCTGGCACGTGGCACGGCCCGAGGGGTTCTCTCCTCGTGGCGCCCTCCATCTCTGTCTGCTTCCTGGCGACCGCGCCGTGAGCGGCTCCTGTCCCCCCAGACCCTCTGGAGCCTGCAGACCTGGACTGCAACCTGAGCCAAAGCCAGCCTGTCCTGGAAGTGTGGGTGCCAGATGTTGTGCCCCAGCAGCACAGAAAGTAACGAAGATGCTGGAGCACGGTGGGCGCCCTGCACAGCCCCATGCTGGGTGACGGGACGGCACCTGGCCTCTCTCCTCGCCTGACGGAGCTGCAGCCCGCAGGCTCCCCGGGCCGGGCCGGCCCCGCCTGCGCCAGCGACTGCAGGGTGGGTGTGACGGCAACTGTACACACATCACTGCTGACCTGTGGGTGCCGTGGGTGAGACTGAGGTCAGTCTGTCCCTGTGCGGTCTGGGCTGGCGTCCTGCAGCCCCCCGTTCCTAACACCAGCCAGGCGCTGTAGATAGATGCAAGTGCCTCCCGTTCTCCACGAGTGACCCGCGGCGCCTGCGTCCCTGGTGCGGTGCACGTGAGGGATACTGGTACGCGCCTGCGTGTGTGTGTGTGTGTCGCGGGCACACTTGTCTGTGCTGGGTGGTGTTGTGTGTACATGTGTGCATTGTTGCAGAGCTCTCATGCCAGCCGCCAGGTGGGCGTGGACCCGTTCTGGGTGGACCTGCCGTCTCACGGATGCCGCCTTCATGGGAAGTGAGGGTTCTGTGCCACGCTGTGTTCCACGTGGGTGGGAGCGACCTGCACCCACAGCAGACGCCCCTGCAGTGGCCCGGGGACCAGCACGTGCCCGCAGGGACGTCTCCGGGTGCTGTCTCCAGAAGCCCTGGCACCTCTGAAGGTGAGTTCCTGCTCTACGGCAGCTGCAGCGTGAGCACCCTCGGGCTCCTAGGGACGTGGCCGCTGCTCTGGTCCTCTGCTGTGAGACTGTGGTGGCCTCACCTCGGCCGTCCTGGAGAGGATGGGGCCCCATGGAGCCCCGGGGAGCAGGCAGCAGGCACTGCGGCTGGCGGTGGTACCGGTGGGTGCCCCTGCCGCTGCCTCTTGAGCATAAACAAGCTCACTGCATCACGGAAAAGCAGCGCCCGCCTCCTCCCCGCTACCCGCTGTCAGGGGACCTCAGGGCCCCACCCCGAGCTCCCGGTACTGTCCCCACACCCAGGCACGGCTGCCGCCATGCCCGACCCGTTGCAGTGTGAGCGCTCTTGGCCTGGAGCTCGTGGAGCTGCTTCATTCCAAACACCATAAATGTGGTTTATTTCCTGCCCAGCAGAGATGGTGCTGTTTAGTCCAGAAGCCCTCAGGGCCCCTTGCACTGACTGCTCAGGGCCGTGGTGCCAGGCGTCCTCGGTGTGCTGCAGTCACGTGACAGACACGGCACAGTCACGGTCACAAGCCCAGCCACCGCCGCGCGCCAGGGCCTCAAGAACTTGAGGCTGCGAGCCCAGGGCTGTGCAGAGGGGGCCTGTGTGTGTCCCCAAGGGACGGGTTTCGGGGGTGGGCGCGTGTGACGGGGCCGCAGTGGGAGTGCTGGCTGGGGCACCGGCGTTGTACTTCTCTCCGAAGCTGTTAGGCACAGGCCCCTATTGTGTCGCTAACTGTCACACTGATGCGTGTTTGATAGACATCCCTTTCTGTCTGCTCAGTGCTGGAAACATGCTTTTTAAACCCAGACGGGTTTCGCATTATAAATAAGAGGGTTTTAAACGCAAGGTGGTGTGGGGCAAAGAATGAGCAACAAATGTCGCACTCTCCCTAACTTAAACAGCTCGTGCGTTCCGGGTGCCCGTCACGAGTGACTTTGTTAAAGGGACACTGACTGGTACCGTAGGACAGAGCCAAGAAGGAGTCAGGAGGTGGGGTGTGGGGGTCACGCGGCCCGGGAAGCTGGGCTGGACAGGAGCCGCCCAGGCCGGGGACTGCTCAGGGGCCTCAGCCTGCGGGATGGGTGGCTGCGGCGACAGAGCCCTGTCCCCCACCGCTGCCTGCCCGCGCACGGCCCTGTGGACTGCGTGTCCCTGTGCTGTGTGTGTCTTTCTCTCCTGAAGACCACTGTCCCCCCTTCTTCCTCCCTTCCTCCTCCTTGATGGAATCCGGAACTTGGGCGGCCCAAGTCAATGTGGAGCACTCCCAGCATGCCGCAGGGTGCTGTCGGGTGTGAGCTACACGGGAGGGTCTCGGCACGCGGCTTCCTCCCAACCCTTGCTTCCTGGACCCGAGCCGCTGTGGACTCCGCACGCGGCCTGGGCCTTGGACCCCGCGTGCTGCCCCAGACGGCTTCTCGGGGTCCCCGAGCCTGGTGCAGGTGTCTGTGAGCACTCTGAAGCAGCGTGGGGAGTCCTGAGCCGCCGGGAGCAGCGTCTCTGCGTTGCCCGTCTTCTGCCACACACGCGGGTTGTTGTCACGACGATTCCACACCAACGATCCGTGTGGCTCTTTACCACAGATCAGTAAGCGGTCAGCGTGAGATGAGATCGGCCTCAGGAGGTGGAATTTCTCAGAGCTACAAAAACCTCCCGCTGCAGCTTTGTTCAAAGAAACGGTTCCTAAGAAATCATAGGAAATGTTTCCCAAAGCGTGTGCTCTTCAGAGAATCTCGAGACTATTCCAACGCGCTTGGTGAAGAGTCCGCCGTGGGCTTTGGGAAGAGCCCACTTCCCCTTTCCGCCACCGGACGTTTAACTGTCCGACGACCGGCACATTGTCCCCACTTGCCCACCGCGGTCCCCGCAGACTCCCCAGGCCCGGGGCCTCACGTGGCTGGAGGAAGGGGCACAGAGCCTTCAGCCCGGGGCGGGCAGTCGTGTCGTGTGCAGGGCCTGCGCAGCCTGGCCTCCAAGAAGCCTGGCTCTCTGCAGTTTTGTTTTGTTTTGATTTTATGTGTGTGTGTGTGTGTGTGTGTGTGTGCGCGCGTGCGCGCGCGGTACAGAGCACTGACGCTCACGTGGGGCTGTGGCAGAGATTGCCCCCTCCCAGCCAGCAGACTTCAGTTTCTCGGGTGTCCAGGTCACAGCTCCTGTTCCCATTCTGATTGCTCCTGTCTCAGGAATGGCTGGTGGTGTGATGCACAGCTGGTCACCACGGTGCACACCGTATAAACCAGTCCCCAGTTGACAAGCCATTCTCCCTGTGTACTTCCTGCTTGCTTGTCCCATGAGAGCCCTGGGCCACCAGAGTCAGGGCCTGATATTTGGGGAATGACCCCGGTCAGTGCCCATCGACGTAAATAAATCTGCTTCCAAACCCTGGGTGTCGTTTCAGCGTCCCTGCTCGCCGTTGCGGGACCCTGGCCCACGCGTATAACTCATCTGGACTCTTTTCCATCCCACGATTCTTGCATATGTTCAGGCCTGGCCCTGGGCTGGCTGAGCCCGGGAGTTTGACGTGTGTCCTGTCAGAGGGGAGCGGACCCTTGGGTAAGGCAGGGTTCTGACCTGGCGCCCGCTCCCCGGCCTCTCCGTACCTGACCCGTGTGCCCTGACGCCCGAGGATGCCGCGCCTCTTCCCAAGCACTCGCCGGCCGTTCGTTTCCCCACTGGGGGGCGCTGGGGACGCGCTGGGAATCTGGGGCGCCTTCCTCCTTTCCATAGTCTGGATCTGGCCTGGTAGAGAAGGGCGCTCGGACAGTGACTCTGGTTTCTGTCCTCTCTGCGTTCGCTGTCTGACTGCGCGCAGTGGTAATTATTTCCAGTGGTCCACGGACTTCCAGGGTCCACAGTGAACCCAGTGTGAGCCCACTGAAGACCCCGGCCCCTCCGTGCAGTGGACTGAGGCCGAGGACCGCATCGCCCATGCTCGTGTCAGGCGGCCTGACCTGTTGTGGTGGACATCGGCTACCTGCTGGCCACTGACGTACACCTGCCTTCTCCGGTGACCTCTCAGGGACCAACCCTCCCCCAACCCTGGACTTGAGGATTACACAGTCCAAGGATTAGCCAGTCAGAGCCCTGTGTTTTCTCCAACTATGGTGATTGGCTTGGGGATGGGTGCCTCGTCCAGTCAGAGCCCAGAGATACTGTGATGCTGATGTCCTGGGGGAGCGGGTGGCTTCCTCCCCGGGCTGGAACCTGTCAGGTCTGGGCCTGTGAGAAGCCGCCCTCCAGCCCTGAGCACAGGCTCGTCCGTGGTTACACCAAGCCAGAGATGGAGCTATGAGTGGCAGAAAGTCCTGTGATGCCGTCGGGACCACTGCCCATGCTGGCCCAAACCAGCCCTGGCTGGGCCCCTGGGGCCCTCCTGATGCTCATGCTGGTCAAGTCTGGCTTTACCATCACCCCGGGCTCCTGCTGGTGGACAACAGACACTTCTGGAAGGTTCTGTCTCTCTGCTAGTTCCTGGGTGTCTCCTGCCTTTCCCGGGGGCCAGGAGCCCAGTGTTCTGGTCCATTTCTCAGCCCAGTGGGCAGTGAGCTTGCAGGGTGCTACTGGGATCAGCCAGTAAAGAAGAGGCGGTGACAGCCTGGGAGAGGGGAGGCTCCCAGGAGGCAGAGGACGGGCGCTGTGGGAGGAAGTGGGGTCCCCTGCGGCTCCCAGCTGGACTGAGCCTGAGGCCCCTGGGAGAGGAAGCTGTTCAGGCCACCCCCCCACCAAGAGTAGGAAGTGCTCTCAGAAAGCCCGCGCCCAGCGGCCAGGCCCACGGGGCCCCAGCCTGCTAGCAGGAGGAGGGAGAGTCGTGAGCCCACGGCTGCCCCAGACAACTGGCCGTCCACTGACTGCCGCCACTCGGCACTGCGGCCGGTGAGGGGAGGTGGAGGCGGGCTGGGTGCAGGAGGCCCCACAGGCCCAGGTGAAGGACGCGGCATCAGGACGGAGGGTGACGGGGGCCAGAGGACAGGTGGTGAGGTGACACAGCAACAGCGGCCCCTGCTGTCCTGGGCGGGTGCACGTCCTCCTCGGCTTCCCTGTCCTGCGTGTGCTGCAGAGTCATGAAGTCTTTGCACCCCAACTCTCTGCTCCGCAGGGCGGAGTGAGACCTCTTGTGGGAAAGCATTTCTCTGAGTGGGAAAGGCTCCCCGGCTGGGCACCGGCCACGCTTGTCCCTGTGACAGTGGCAGGAGGCGATCGTCCCTGGGACAGCCGTGACCCCTGGGGGCGCCACAGTGGGCGTTGGTCTCCTACTCAGAGCCAGGTGCTGAGTGAGGCTTTGGGTCCAACCTGCACCGTGGCTCCCATGGAGACGCCCTCTCCACAGCAGGGTGCTTGACCTGTCCATCCGTCCGGCTGACCTCGGGCCCCGCTCCCTGCACAGGTGCATGCTCCATGGCCCGTGCTCTGAGAACTTGTCCCAGGGGCGCAGAACCTCGCTGTGCCCTTGGACAGGGGCTGCTGGGAGGCGGCCAGCTCAGATGAGGGGGTGTGCCCGAGCGAGTGCCACCCAGTGTGTCGCAAATGCCCTGGCTTTCTGCAGGGGGCCTGCGGGGGGCTGGGGACCGTGGCTCCCTGGACTGTGGCTGGGCTGCCCCTGTGGCGGCTCCTCCTCCAGCTCCGTCACCTTGTCACTGGCTCCTGGTTCTTCCAGGACCTGGCCTGCATGTGCTATCCTGCCAGCCGCATGGCCAGGCTGGGAGCCAGTCTGTCTCCTTTGAGCCTGGCCGTCCGGGGCCCTGGCGGTGCTGCGCCTGCCTCTGCGTTGGGGGACAGGGCGTCACTGGCACCCATTTCCTTCTCGGGACAGTTCCGGGATCTGGTCGCTCGCTGTGCGGTGCCTGTGTGGGCGGCACTGCAGGCACCGTGAGTCTGGTGCTGCTGAACGACTCTGCCATCTCGGAGGCCTTCCATTTCCTTTGGGCAACCCTGGTGGCCCTCTCTTTCCCGGGGCAGTGCAGCTTCCTCCTCTGCCTGTGGCTGAGGCTGCTTGATCCCCACTGCGGCTTTGTGGTGCTGTCCCCACCTCAGCCACCAAACACACTCGCACTCCCTGAGCTCCCAAGGCAGCTTTGGGTCCCTCCGAGGCCCCACCCGCCTCCCACTCTGGTGCAGGGCCCTCGCCATCCCACGCCTGCTCCTGCTGTCAGGGGCTCAGGTCTGGCCGGGCCTTGACATTTGTCCTCTGCACCTCGGCATCGCCAGGGACCTCTGTCACCTAGGGCACGGTCCAGGGGACGAGGCTGCACGTGGCTCCAGCGTCCCACGGCTTTAAGTCACAGCACCGGGCTGAGGCTCCACACAGCCCCCGGGGCCCCCAGGGACCTCACGACTGCCACCCCCAGGTGCCGGCAGATGGCGTACGCCGAGGACCTGCCGCAGGTCTCCGTGGTCTTCATCTTCGTCAACGAGGCCCTGTCGGTCATCCTGCGCTCCGTGCACAGCGTGGTCAACCACACGCCCTCGCGGCTGCTCAAGGAGGTCATCCTGGTGGACGACAACAGCGACAGCGGTGAGCCCTCCCTCGCCAAGCCGCGCGGTGGTGCTGGTCCTTTCAGGTGTGCGCCAGCACGCCGAGCGTTTCCATCACCAGCAAAACTCCCGGGCGCCCAGACTGAGACCCCGCCCCACCCTGCAACCCTGCTTCTGCCTGTGGGTGCTGGGGCCCTGGGGTGCCCACAGCGTGGTGTCAGCAGGCACAGCAGGAACGGTGGCGTTGGGAGCCTCCGTCCTGCCGGCCGCTCCCCTGTGGGACAGGGTGCCCTCCAGGCCTGATCCCTGTCCCGCCCACCCGTATGGCTGTGTTCTCACTCTGTCCGTCCGCCACTGCAAGGCAGCTTCAGGGCTCAGGCTGCTGTCCCCCAGGACACAGATCGTGTCCGCAGAGAACATCCCGGAAGCACTGACCACGTGCTCCTGTCTCCGCAGTGGACCTCAAGTTCAGCCTAGACCAGTATGTGCACAGGCGGTACCCGGGGCTGGTCAAGGTGGTGCGCAACAGCCGGCGGGAGGGCCTGATCCGCGCGCGGCTGCAGGGCTGGAAGGCGGCCACCGCGCCTGTCGTCGGCTTCTTCGACGCCCACGTGGAGTTCAACACTGGCTGGTGAGGGGAAGCGAGCACCGGCAACCCCTGCGGGTGCCAGGCTGGGGACAAAGGTCGGGCAGAGGTGCCGGCTGTGGCCAGTTGACCCCAGGATGGGCCCGGCCCAGGAGGAGGTGTCACGGAGGGGGGGACTGGGGACACAGCTCCGCTCCAGAGCCCACGCTGCTTCCCACTTGGAGAAACGGATGGGGGTGACGCCCAGCAGTGGGGCCAGGACGGGAGGTGACAGGGACTCCCCAGGCCTCCCCGCTGCTCTGAGGACCTCTGCAGGGCCCTGGAGGGGCCACCCCAGGCCAGGTCAGCACCTGCTATCCAGAGCCCAGCTTACACGAGTGGACGCTGCCTGTATCCAGAGAAGCCGGTCCCCCAGGTCTGTCTGCTCCCAGCACAGCTGTAAGCTGAGGACCCCACGGCCCCAACCCCAGGGAACGGCGCAAGGCCATTGTCCCTGTATGCAGGGCGGGCACCAACTCCCCGCAGGGTGCAGGGCCCCCAGGTGCTGGTTAGCATAGCAGAGTCCTCCCCACTCACCTCACACGATCCTGGGTTCTCGGCCACCACAGCCCGCTGCGTTCTGAGGTTCAGTCTCCCCTGCAGGTCTCTGGCAGTCTCAGGTCCCCTCTGCTGTGGGTCCCCGTGCCACCCCCACTGCTCCCTCCTCCAGCACTCTGTGAGGGGCTCTGCTTCTCCACCACCCCCTAACATGGCATCAGCAGCTGTGCACCACTGTCTGACCCTGGGGTCACCCGTACCGCAGTGCAGGTTGCACACTGCACAACAGGACCCGGTAGCCTTTCTGCCCCTCGACTGTGTCATCGGCTCACTGAGGCCCAGCCTGTGCTTCAAGTTCTGTCTGTGCTGGTGAAGTGCAATCGTGTGAGCCAGCGTCACTAACCTGCGGCACGGCACACCCAGCACTGCCTGTCCCAGAAGCTCCACCTCCGCCCCTGCCCCGGCCAGCAGCCCTAGTGTGTGCAGGCCCCGCTGGCCGCGGTTACCGACTCCTCCTGCAGAGCACAGGGTCAGGGACCCACCCTCGGCTGTGGCCCCAACCCCTCAGCAGGCCTCAGGGGCACCGAGTTCCAGCGCCTCGTGGGGGTCATAGGAGTCCTCTCTCTGACCCCGCTTTCCACGGCACTCAGCACGCTGGCGCCATCTCCATGTCCCCTGCTTCCCCCACCTCATCCCGGGACCAGCACAGCCACATCGGACGCCCGGTCCCGCGGCAGCTGCAGGTGCCCTGCACTCCCTGCCTTTCCCCAAAGCACCTGACCTCCACGCTCACACCCATGCTCACACCCGCTCAGCCAGGGCCAGTTGTCCGTCGTGTGCACTGCGAGCCCCTCCCACAGCCCCTCCCACAGCCCCTCCCACCGGCTCCCGGAGGTGAGGATCTTTTTTATCTTTTGGTCCACAAATCACAACTCACTCCAGTGTGGAGGGCAGCTCACAGCGCGCAGGGGTTTTCAATCAGTGCATGCAGAGGGCGAACCCGCGGAGGTCGGGAAGGGGCAGGGACTTGGGTTTCCACACAGCCCCACAGAGCTGGCCAGGGTCGCCGGGCTGCCAGCCGTCAGGGTGTTGTGGCCGGGCCAGGGGTCCGGCTCCCTGCTCACGCCCAACCCCGCAGGGCCGAGCCTGCCCTGGCGCGCATCCGCGAGGACCGGCGGCGGGTGGTCCTGCCGGCCATCGACAACATCAAGCACAGCACGTTCGAGGTGCAGCAGTACGCCAGCGCCGCGCACGGCTACAACTGGGGGCTGTGGTGCATGTACATCATCCCACCGCAGGACTGGCTGGACCGTGGGGACGAGGCCGCGCCCATCAGGTGAGTGGCGGCGCGGAGGGCGCTCAGGAAGGAGGGCGCGGGCTGGCGCTCTGTCTGACCCGTGGTCTCCGCGGAGCATTTCCCTTTATTTTCCACCAATTCCTTCGACTTAAAATGGAAGGCGTTAACATTTCTGACACTTGTGGACTCGTGGTCCTGAGTCTGTGGAGCCACTGGGGTGGGGACACCAGGCCGTTTGCCCGGGACAGCGCGGGCTGCGGGGTCGGGAGCCCTCCCCACCGCCTCCCTGCGTGCGGCGTCTGCTTTCCAGGCAGCCCTGGGCCTGACCTTGGAGTGTGTGGGGCTCCCAGACGCGGCCGGCCCTGACTCCCGAGCCCCAGCCAGGTCTCCCAGGCCTGCCTCGGCCGGGCCCATCGCCGGCCACAGTGCTGGGGGCTGGGGTGTCTGGAGCAGCATGACGTCCTCGCCCACGGGAGCCCTCGGGGGCCCTGGGCAGGACAGGCAGGTGGGGGACGTTGCCAGCCCCGGCCAGCCCTGCGCAGGTTCCGAGGAGGAGGAATGCTCAGCTTCCAGAGGGCCTTGCTCTCTACAGTGTGGCGCTCGGGAGGCCCCGGGCCGGGCGAGCCCCACCTCACCGCCACAGGGCTGGGTCCTCACAGCTCCTGGAGCCCAGCGCTGGGTGCCTGCTGCGAGCCGAACCAGCACGGGTGCCGTGGGTAGGAACCTGTGCAGGGCTCCCCTGGCCCCCCAAGCTTTGGGTGGTTTCCCTCCTCTATGTGTGTGACAGTCCCAGTCAGCGGCACTTGACCTCACCGCGCGTGCGACCCTGAGAAGTCAGCGGGTTCTGCAGGGGGCCCGGGCAGGACCACAGGCTCGGGCGTCTGGTGCGCAGCCGCGTTGCCAGGTGCAGCCCCATCAGCATCTCCCGGGGCCCCCGAAGGTGCGGGGGGCGGGGCGCACAGCCAGCCCTGGGGAGGAGGCGGAGCACAGGGCCCGCACCGCACACCCCAGACCAGGGAAACGGCACAGGACCAAGGGTGCGAAGCGTGGGGCAAAGCGCGCACACGGGCTGAATCAAAGGCACCCGCGTCGGAGGCAAGGCCTCCCTGGAGAGAGAGACGAGTTCTCTGTGCCAGCCAGGCAAGTGCTGGGCACCCACAGAGCAGGAGAAAGTACGTGGGTGAGCGAGGCTTCGACGCCACGCTCCTGGCCGATGGTTCAAGGAGGCCGAAAACACGAGGCCTGTCAGAGCGCCCCGGCCGCGTTTGCAGGGCCGTGGCGTGGTGGCTGTACAGGCGGGCGGGTGGCCGCCTTTCCTCAGGGCCGGTGACAGTGCATGAACCCGTCCTGTGCCGCCTCCTCAGAGAGCACCCGTGGCAGCGGGGAGACCTGTCAGACGGCCCCCCCTGGCCGAGTTACTCTCGCTGCGGAGACCGAATGCCACGCAGGGGAGGGTTATTCCGGCTCACGCTCTGCAGAGTTCCCCTCACGTTGGGGCCCAGGCTGGGTGGAACGGCAGGGGGCATTGGGAGAAACGGGAAGAAAATAGCAAAAGCAAGCGAGCAGCTAGCGCCTGCGGCCAGCCCCTGTCCAGGCCACCCAGCCTCGGGCCGCGCCAGGAATCCACGCCTCGTGCACTGCGGCGGCACAGTGGCCAAGGACCGGGGTGTCGGGCGACACGCGTGGGAGTGGAGTTCGAGTGCGTGTGGCTCAGGGGATGAGCCGCGCTGCCTCAGTTTCCTTGTGGTCTTCATCTGTGTTGGTGCCCAGGGAGGTTAGGCACCGAGGGACAGCGGGGCCCGCGTCTGGGTGGGAGCGGGCGGGAGGCCAGGCCTGTGGTCTACTAGGCCAGCGAGCTCGGCACAGGGCCGCCGCTCACGCCCGTCTCTGCCCCAGGACACCCGCCATGATCGGCTGCTCGTTCGTGGTGGACCGCGAGTACTTCGGGGACATCGGCCTGCTGGACCCTGGCATGGAGGTGTACGGCGCTGAGAACATCGAGCTGGGCATGCGGGTGAGCATGGGCGCGAGCTGCAGGGCTGGGCCGGGGGTCACGGAGCAGCCCGGGGTCCCCAGAGCAGCCAGAGAGGGGACTCTGGAATCCTGGTGCCCGCAGGGACGGGGCAGGACAGTGACATGGGCGCGGGAGTGGTCCCCGCTGCCCTGGTGGGCAGAGCCTGCTCTGGGGCCGTGCCCGGCTGGCGTGGGCCTTGTGACGGTGCAAGCATCCAGGCCACTTCTGGGCCTCACCCCGTTGTCAGAAGCGGGGCCACAGAGGGAGAGGGCTGGTGGCCCTGCCTCCCACGCCCACCGGGAGGAGGACACAGACCCTGGGCAAAGCAGAGGCCGGGAGGACATGGAGGAAGGGGCTGCGGTGGTGTGGACCCAGGCGGGTGGGGTGCCCCGGGCAGGCCAGGTGTGGGGGTCCAAGTCTGCTCCATGGTGGGGGCCCAAGGCTTCACTGAGGCTCCCCCGCCTCCTGGGCCAGGGGCCCTCTGTCTTTGGGCTCCCAGGTGACGATGACAGACTGGGGACAGGCCGGAGAGGGCAGAGGGAGTGCAGGTCGCTTCGTGGGGCTAGGTGGGGCTCTCGGGGTGCAGGCCAGGGGCCCGGGCTCCTCCTGGGGCTGAGAGGCTGGGGTCCCAGAATCCAGCCAGGGGCTGAGGGGCGTGGGGAGTTGACATCACATTGTCTGCAGCTGGGGCACCGTCAGTGTCAGCGACACGGCAGGGCCAGCGGGCAGTGGTGCTGGGCAGCGTCTGGTGGGCACAGAGCTCAAATGCTGTGCCCACTGCCGTGCGTCACTGCCCCTGTGGGTCCTGTGACAGGGAGGGGCCCACGTGAGCCCCGCTCCACTCGCCGCCTGGCGCAGGTCTCCTGCACGGGGCTCTGGTTCCCAGGGGGAGGCTGTGGCCTCTGTGACGAGGTGGCATCTGTTGGCGATGACATTGGTCTCCAGGCCACCAAGACAACCTGAGACCAGAGCCGGGCCTGGAGAAGCAGCGCTGTGGCCTCCCTCACCCCGGAGCTGGAAGCCCAAGGTCTTGTGGGCCTGGCCAGGCCCAGGGTAGAGCGATAGATTCTGCCGGCCTGGGGCTCAGCTATCTCTAACATGACCTCCGCCCAACTTGGTACCCGGCCCAGAGAAGCAACTTCTCTCTCCGAGAGTGACTTCTATGGCCTCCTTCTCATTCCAGAGATAAACCTCCTGCTCCCTTTTTGCGCTCGAGCCGAACCCTCTCCAATCCCAAGACTCCCCAGCCCCCCAAGCCTCCGCCCCCAGCCCCCAGGAAATCTTTCTGTCTCCTGTTTTACACAGGCGGATGCTCCTTCAAATCAGCTGTTGATGTGTCATTCTGCCCACCTCCCAAACTCCTCCCCCAGCCAGAACTGATAAAAGTAACCACACTGCTTTGTTCTCGCCTGAGGGTGTCTGCGGCTCTTTTGCAGCCCTCCTGTGCCCACAGTAAAGGCCTCCTTTTTTCTCTCTCTCATTTTGCACCAAAATCTTATAAAAAAAAATCTTACCATAGAGGAAGGATGCTGTCTGCCCCGGCCCTGTGCCCACACTGCCACCTGCGCCCTGCGCCCCCCGCGTGTCTGTGTTTGTGCCTCCTGACTGGACAGACAGCCGTCCTGCTGGCTGGCTGCGTGGCTCCTCCGAACCTGCCCGCCCTGCAGCCTGTCTGTCAGGGCCCTGCCAGTCGGCGGGCGTGTCCCTGGCCTGTCTCGTGTTCACGTGACACCGGGCCCATCCAGGAGCCCTCGGTCTGACCCCCAATGTCCACCTCAGACCTGGGGTGTTGTCCGAGTCACCGTGCATCCCCCAAGTGGCCGCCGCGAGTGTGGATGGCGCTGCCTTGTTCCTGCTGAGGACACCAGCCGCCAGCCCCACAGCCCTGCGACGTGCAGGGGGAGAGCCTGGCACCTGTGTGGCCCTGGACTCCGCATGCACGTGCTGTTTTTATTCTTTGGGGCTTGGGAGGGACTTGTCTGACTTTCTTTTGCCTGTGGGGCTTCTATTCAGAGATCTTAAAACTCCAGGTTTTTAAATTTTTATGCACGGTTTATGAAAGTCACAACTTTCTGCTGATCTATATCCCTGGCCCCACACTTTTCTTTTCTTTTCTTGTCTTTTCTTGTCTTGTCTTTTCTTTTCTTTTCTTGAGATGGGGTCTTGCTGTGTTGCCGAGACTGGCCTCAAATTTGTGATTGTCCTGTCTCAGCTTCCCGAGTAGCTGGCATTACAGGAGTGTGCCACCGCATCCAACTTGGCTTTGGTAATCTTTGGACCCTAACCTTTGAAACTAGGAGTGGGAGCCAGTGTCTGCACAAAGAAAGAGAGCTGGGGCTTGGAGCCAAAGTGGAAACGACTCAGAAGGTCCTCCCTCTTCCTCAGCAAATCTTTAGTGACTCTCCAAGTACTGGTGATTAATACAACTCCTATTTGACATAGGGGAAGATTCCTTCTGTGCTACCCTAACTAAGTGTGAAGTAGTGGATTCTCTAGAGACAGCAGACTCGTTATTCACCTGCGGGATAGGACATGGCAGTCCAAAAACTTGGATGCCCTAATTGACATATGTGTTTTGACAGTGGTTATTTCTTGCCTGTTAATATCTTAAAACAGCAGAGTGATGTAGAAATTTGCAGTTATAACAGACCTGCACTGAAATTTTAAAAAAGTCACTGCAGTCATTGAAATTTTAAAAAAAGACCTGTTTAAGCCTTTAAATTAAATGTAAAGATCCTGTTATTATGGTTACAAATCCAATAGAACAAGGACAGCCAGCCCCTCGTCTCTGATTAGCCAGGTGAGCAGATATAAATGCCATTACACCCGTTTGCACCTGTGGTTAATTAAATTCCTTTGAACTTTTCTAGGTGACACTTGGTGCGATGTATTTTCTTTGTTTTTAAGCATTTTGAATGCCTGGTGTGATACCATCAGTCCCCTGGTGCCCGGAGAGTCCTAGATAGCTGATAAACCGCCCGTCTCTCAGCGTCTCAGGACCACCTGCGGAAGGATTCGATCCTCTTGCATCCTCCGATTTCAGATCACCCTCGATTATGAGTTAAAGGCGGAATCAGGGATCCTCTGGCAGATCCTTTAGATGCCGACTTCTGGTAGCGACTCTGGGGGACTCGGCCCCCTGGGCCTCTCCCCAGAGCCAGCCCAGCGCGAGGCGCTCCCACCCAGGAGGTCCCTGCAGGCGGGCGGGGGACCTCGAGGCTGAGGCAGCTGAGGGTCCGCAGGGCAGACAGGCCTCACCGCGGGGGGGATGACAGGAGCGGCGTGGGCAGCCCCGGGGGTGGGCGGGAGGAGGACACGGCTGTCCTGCGATCTCAGCGGAACGGAAGCCTGGGACAGGCGCCTGCAGCGAGGAGGGGCACCCGCGCCGCCAGGATCAGGTGGGGCTGAGGGGCCGGGTGGGAGCAGCACCTGCTTCCCCCAGCAGACTGGCTCCTGTGACGCAGCCCGGCGGGGGCCAGAGGCAGGAAGCCCACAGTGGAGCCGCCGGGCGCAGCAGGGCCACTCTGGTCGCACACAGGCCCCTTCTGCCTTCATCCCTGTGCACGCCTCCGCTCCGGCTGACATGGCTGTCGGCCCTGGGCAGGGGCAGGGTTGCTGCCCATGCCTCTGCTTTTATGTTTCTACGTCCTCCTCCTCGCCCTCCCCAAAAGGCTGTGTTCATAACTGTGTGTTCGTGTGTGGCATGTGCAAATACGTGTGTGGTTGGTATGTAAGTGTGTGATATGTCTGTGTGCATGTGTCCATGTGTGCATTTGTACATGTGTGCAGTGTCTGTACACATGGTGTATGGCGTGTGTGCCAATGTGTACGTGAGTATGTGTGTGTGATTGTGGTGTACACAGTGTGTGCCCACATGTATATGAGTGTATGTGGAGGGTATGTGCATGGTGTGTATGCCCACATGTACAGGAGTGTGTGCACATGTGTGTAATATGTATTGCAAGGTGTATGGTGTCGGTGTCGAGTGTGTACATATGAGGATATGTGTAATATGTGTGTGCATGGTGCATCGTATGTGTTGCTGTGTAGGAGAATGTACGTACGTGAGGGTGTAATATGTATTGCATGGTGCATGGTATGTGTCAGTGTGTATGAGAGTGTACACACGTGAGGGTATAATATGTCTGTGTATGGTGTATGGTATGTGCCGTGTGTACATGTGTGTGCATGTGAGGGTGTGTGTAATATGTGTGTGCATGGTATGTGTCAGTGTGTACGTGAGTGCATGCACGTGAGGGTGTAACATGTCTGTGCATGGTGTATGGTATGTGTCAGTGTGTACAAGAGTGTGCACATGACAATGTCATATGTATGTGCACGGTGTGTGGCATGTGTCGGTGTGTACGAGAGTGTGTGCACACGACAATGTAATATGTATGTGCATGGTATATAGTATGTGTGTGTATGCGTGTGCACGTGAGGGTGTGTGTAATATGTATGTGCATGGTGCATGGTATGTGTAGGTGTGTACAAGAGTGCACGTGAGGGTGTGTGTAATATGTATGTGCATGGTGCATGGTATGTGTTGGTGTGTACGTGAGTGCATGCACGTGAGGGTGTGTGTAATATGTATGTGCATGGTGCATGGTATGTGTCGGTGTGTACGTGAGTGCAGCACGTGAGGGTGTGTGTAATATGTATGTGCATGGTGCATGGTATGTGTCGGTGTGTACGTGAGTGCAGCACGTGAGGGTGTGTGTAATATGTATGTGCATGGTGCATGGTATGTGTCGGTGTGTACGTGAGTGCGTGCACGTGAGGGTGTATGTAATATGTATGTGCATGGTGCATGGTATGTGTCGGTGTGTACAAGAGTGCACGTGAGGGTGTGTGTAATATGTATGTGCATGGTGCATATGTGTCGGCGTGTACGAGTGTGTGTGCGCACGTGAGGGTGTAATATGTATGTGCATGGTTCATGGTATGTGTCAGTGTGTACGTGAGTGCAGCACGTGAGGGTGTGTGTAATATGTATGTGCATGGTACGTGTCCACGTGTACATGAGTGCGCATGTGTATGGAGGACGTATACATGCTCGATTATTGATGTGTGCACCCACGTGTACGTTAGTATGTGCATGTGCATGGAGTGTGTATGCATGGTGCGTGTGCCCACGTGTGTGTGTTTCTGTATTTCTCCGTGCACGTGCGGGAGGCCTTGCTGGCGCTGGCTCTGCTCGGTTACAGCTATCCCTGCAGACCTGAGGGGTGCAGAGGCAGGGTCTTGGAGGCCCTGTTTGCCCCCCAACTGCTAACGTGCACAAGCGTTTCCCCGAATGTCTCCACGCCTGTCTTCCTTCGCTGGTTTCTCCAGTTGCCCTTATTTTCTGTTTGATTTTTTATCTCTCTTCATGGTCCTTGGGACGGAACTCAGAACTTTTGCCCTGAGCTACACCCCAGCCCTTTCTATTTTTTGTTTTGAGACAGGCCTTGCTAAGTCACCCAGGCGGCGCTTGAATTTGAGATCTGCCTGCCTCAGCCTTCTGGAGGCAGAGATGACAGGCGTGTACCACCACGCCCGGCTCCCAGTTGGTCAGGGGTTCTGGGGTAGGAGCTCTCCGCCGGGCTGTAGCTCTGTGGTCTGTGACCCGCTGTCCCCCGAAGCGCGTGCGGGGCGGCCCCTGCTAACTGCTCCTTGCCCCCGAGTTCCTGGCATCTGTGTGCAGCACGTTTCTGCAGAGCTGAGGCTGTGGCTTCCTCTGTGGAGCTCCGTGAGTGTGGACCCCACTGTGTTTCTGGGGCTCTGTGCTGTGCCTCTGGGGAGCCGCCTCCACGGGTGCCCAGTGCCCGCTCCTCCTCCGCTCGAGTGTACTTTACTTGGGCTGTCGCCCAACCATCAGGAAACGCGTTAGTCGTGGTCGGCGACCATGGGCAGCTTGGGATCTGCTCGGCTCCCCTCTCGTTTTGACCCCTGGGAACTCGAGCTGCTTCACTGAACCCCTGCCAGTGCTGGAGGGGTCAGATGCTGTCGGGGGCTGTGACCCCATGGCGGTGCCTGGACGCCTGGGCCGGGAGCCCCGCCTTGTCCCCTGCTTGTGCCAGTCTGGGAGCACCCGGCCCCTGTGCAGCTCGCTGGCTGTGGTCACGTGTTGCTGGGTCCCTGGCCACCCTGCTGGTCCAACAGCACTGGCTTCTCCTCCCTGGTCCTGTACCGCCCGCGTGCTCCGGTGACCCCCAGCTCCCCATCCCAGTGAAGGGCTCCCAGCCACGCGTGACCACCTTGTCTCGGCCACAGAGCTCTGGCTTTGGATTTTGGCAACCTTGCTCCATTCCTGTGAGGCCTTTCCCGCTAGTGGCTTTGTATCTGCCTGTCGCCTAGCCTCACCCCTGCCTGCTGTGATGCCCCCACTCCGGTACAAAATCGCTTGCCCTGTGGGGGCCCGGTCCCCGCCGGCCTGTGTGACACCTTGGGGTGCCGAACCTGCGTGGAGCGTGGCTGACTGCGGCCCCAGGACACAGCCCTTCGGCGCTGCCCAGCCCGGGTCTCTGGAGGCCTGGCCCACGCCCATCCCTGAGGTACCGGGGCCTCCGAGCCCCAGCCGCTCACGGAGCCAGGCTGCTGTCCCTGTGCTGCCTCTGACTCACTGAGCTCCGTGGTCCTTTGCCGGTCTTTGCCCTGGGCAGGGTGGAGGAGGGTCCCGCCGGCGGCCGTCTGCCGCGTGTCACTTGCTCGTCCCAGCAACCTTGCCCGTTCCCCACAGGGCCTGGCCCTGGTTCTGTCGGTCCCAGGACAAGCCTGGTGCAGCCCCCTCTGATGGGGAAGTGGCCACAGGGGAGGCCTCGGGTGCCCCCAGCCCCGTGGCCATCATCGGGTCCGCCAGGCCTGTGTCCTCTGGTCCTTGTGATGGCGGGGGTGAGGGTGGCCGGGCCCTGGCCCCTCACAGGTGGCAGGGTGGGAGCTGCTCTGGGGCTTCTGCGGTGTCTGTCCCTGGGAGGGAGGCGCAGCAAGGGGCTCCGCCGGCCGGGAGCAGCAGGGCTCGAGTCAGGACGCTCGAAGCAGCGCAGTTGCTGACTCTGCTGCAGAGAGGCCGGCTCAGCGTCATGGACGCCGCAGTCTGGAGAGGGCTGACAGGGCTCAAACTCACACCCCCACACTGAGGGGCTCAGCCTCTGCAGTGGGTCAACAGACCAAAAGATGTGTCTGTCCAGAACCTGTGCATGAGGCCTTTGGGAAAAGGGGTCTTTGCAGTGTAATTACAGGAAGGTTCTGAGACCATCCTGGACCAAAACCCGGTGACGAATGTCCTTCAAAAGATGACAGGGAAATGTGACTCAGACACACAGGTACTCCGGGAGCCTCAGGCCTGGGTCAGACCGCACCTCTGTCCTCTGCAGTCTTGTGCAGCTGACACAGGAGTGATGTGGACAAACAGGTGGATGGGTGGGTAGTGAATGGGTGGATGGATGGATGAATGGGTGGATGGATGGATGCATGAAT
>RJWM01034684.1:0-19497 GCA_004363535.1 Dasyprocta punctata | reverse complement strand
GCAAGGCTGCTGGTAGTCTGCACTCCAGAAAAGGCTAAAATGAACACCAAATGGGAATATAAGGAGTAGTTTCTTGGAATTAGGAAGATTTGAAACACATGGATTGAGAGAGAGCTGAGAGACTAAGAGAATAGAAAGTAGAAAAAAGTCTTTCAAGGTGGGAGAACAAAGGAGCCCAGCCAGGGAATATGGCGACGGAGAGAGTTGGTTTCATGAGCGACAATCTGGATAGAATAAAAAAAAAAAAGGAAAAAAGTTTTATAAACAAAAATTAACAAGGTCTTGGCTGTTATTTTCCTGTCCACTGTGAATGATCTGAATTTTAACTTAGTATCCTCTAAAGGTGTTTCATTCTTAGTTTGAAGTTTCTTCCCCTCTATTTTTTATGAATGTACAAATGTTATGAGGCAAAGATGAGTTGAAAAGCTCTTCTACAGAGACACAAAGTATTACTCTAATATTCATTGCTGATATTGCTTTTGCGAAAACTGTTTTCCTATTAATGTATGTGTGAGTTACTTTATTTAGCAAGACTTATATAGAAGGCAGAGTAGACACCACAGGGAGAATGGAAGCCAGTTCTTTTGGCTTCAAAATTCTTACATTAATATATGAAGACTCTGTTCCCAAAATAACAGAACATAGTTTTTAGAAAAATGTTCAAACATTTCAGGAGCAATATATGGGGTAAATTTAATTTTTAAATTTATTTTAATGAACATGATTCTCAAACCTCTCCTTTACTATGAAGAACATAGCCTTGGGGGAAATTTAAAACCATAAGGCAGCTAGTTTAAATCAAGTGTTTATTGGACCTTTACTAGGCATGGACTGTGTTCAAAATACTTGTCAAGTGACACAGCTTTGGTTCCAAAGATCTCAACCAAAGATTGAAAGACACCTTTCCTACTGATGGGATAAAGTTGTCCTCTTATCTTCTTGGCATTAGTCCTTAAATAAGTGTTTACATCTCTCCAAATATAAACAGGACACTTTTCTAGGTATCAAGAATATACCAGTATTTGTGGTGGCACATGCCTGTAGTCCCAATATTCTTGAAAGTTGAGGCTGGAGAATTGCAAATTCAAGCCCAATCTGGGCAATTCTGTGAGACCTTGTCTAAAAATATAAAATAATAAAATACTGGGGGTATAGTGCAGTCACTAGTACTGAAAAAGATATATATAGCAGCAAACCAAACCAAACAAAGTGATAACCTAGGATATGTTACCTTTTATGTAGCAAAATAAGATAATGGGGTAAGGTCACCAAGGGGATGTTATTTTGAATGAACTGGCCAGGAAAATCTTCTATGATGATATGAAATTTGAATAGAAATAACTGGAATGAAGTGAGCAAACGTCCTGTAGATATTTAGGGAAATGTCAGCGTAGGCAGAGCTAAGCTCAACTTCAAAGGACCTGAGCAGATACGGAGTGTTAGAAGAACAAAGCAGGCCACATAGCTGGCAAAGAGTGACAAAGAAGGTGACAGAAGGCCAAGGACAGCGAGTGAGGGAACCAGTTTATGCCTGTCATTTTTATTCTAGGTGATAATAAATACCTTGGAGTATTTTGAGTGGAGAAATGATATTGCTTAGCTTATTTTTAAAAGGAAATTTTCGCTGCTGTTTGTGAATACATGGTGGTGGGACAATAATTACAATTGGAAAAATCACCTAGAAGACTGTGGTAATAATTCAGGTAAGGGGACATGGTGGCCTGGACCCCAGAATGGAGCTGAGAGAGGGGAGAAGATAAGAGTGGGGTAGAAGTGATGAGAGAGGTAATTTACTGATATGTTTGGGTGTAGAACTGATAGAATTTTTTTGGACCATTGTACTTGGGGTATGAAGGAAAAACACAAATGAGGGATGAATGTAAGTTTGGGGACCTGAGTAAATACAAACTGACGTTGTAATTTAATAATCTAGCAAAGGCAATGTTTCGATTTTTGAGGAGAAACAATGCTTCCCAAGGGAAGTCTGAGATACTGATCAGATACACCAGTGGGAAGATGAGTGCATGGATGGCTGACCAGAGGAGGCAAGGCTGAGGGGTCAGTGTGGGCTTTCAATGTGTAGCTCATATTAAAAACACCTGACTAGGGAAGTTCATCTAGGCAGTGAGTAGAGAATAAAGAAAAGGAGGTTTCTAAAAAAGGTGCTGTAAGGGGATCTCTTATTCCAAAGTTGGCAACATAATGCGTAATTAAGCAAAGGTGGCTGAGAAATAGCATTCAGCAAGGTAGGAGAAAAACTAAGAGTGACCTGGAGGCCAAGTGGATAAATTATTCCTGGAGAAAGAAGGGTTGAGAAGCATGTAAATAATAACCATGTATCGAAGAGCAAAAAGGGGGAAAGAAGACTCCCCAAACTTGACGACCCACGACTCAGCTCCTTATCTTTTGTCCTCACTGCCTAACAACATTTTATTACCTGTTGCTGCAGACTCATCCTGGACCTTCCTCTGGCTCCAAGTGAATATAGCCATCCATTCTTGCTGCTGTCTCAAGTTGACAACTTCTAGTTTCTAAATATTTCCAACTAAAGAATACCAAGCAACCATTGCAAAAGCGACAGAGAAAGAGAGAGAGAGAGAGAGAGAGAGAGAGAGAGATGATTATACATCTCCACTTAATTGAGGCTTTCTTCCTACATGATCATCGTGATTATATAGGCATTGTTGGAGCTTTCATTACCTAATCATTTTTTGTTAAGTCTACAGGTGCCACTGAACTCAGAGCTTTGCATTCACATTGTTTTAATCATGGCAACAATCTGAGTGTTAGATATTTATATTCCATTTTAGCACATGAGAAAACTGAGATGGGTGGGCAAAGTGCTTGCTTATGAGTAAATGGCAGATCCAGCACCCAAGAGGTCCTAAATTCAGATTCCATATTTTTAACCACTCCCCTGCTTCTGAGTGACTATCATGGGCCTGGTTTATTCTTAGTAAAATAAATTTTGCCTCATTTAAGGACAAAAAAACCCATCTCCCTTTTAAGATGCTAATATACCCTCTAATATTATCACCATTTCTCTCTATCACCCCCCAAATTTTTCATTATCTATTGAAGGATGGTAGTTTTGGTTTTGGAAGAAGGTGAGGAAAGCAGATAAGTGTATGTGTGGCTTTCATTACACATGCGATACACATATCCTCTTTGTTTATACCACTTCTCTGAAATCAGGCTTTCAGTTACATCTGCCCATAGAATTGGTTTAAAAATAAACTATATTTATTTTTCCAATGTATGAAAGGCAGAAGTTAATATACATGAGCTACATTTACCAGTCTTTAATTTCTAAAAATCTTAAGGCCCATTATTTCTACCCTTGTCTATCATTATATTTGTATAATATTTATACCTGCGTTGTTCTAACAGGACTACATTGACTATTTTTCTCCTTAATCATATTTTTAACATAATCCTCCAACTAGAATGATGATCTCATAGATTTGAGATTCAGTTTACCATTTTTGATAGTAGCAAATGCAAGATTTGTGCTTCTTCTAAACTAAAGTAACTGGGATAAATTCCATTTACCTCTTTACAAGATATTTATTTCATTTCTCAGCTTAATAAAAATCAGAATAATATTTTAGTAACCTTGGAAATTGTACCCCACCATTATTTTTGGTTGATGCATATTTTTGTTCTATTTGTAGAATTTTTATCTGATCATAAAACTTTCATTAATAATTCAATGACTTTTTCAGAGACTGTCCCTCAAAAACCAACTGGAACATGTTAATACCTTGATGGGGTTTTGAGCTCCACTGAGTGTCTCATTATTTCCACAGCTCAACAAATGTAAAGTCAGAGCTGCCATCTTTAGAATTTCTATTTCAACATATTAAATACTTTAGGAGTTAAATTTTCATTTTAAATTTCACAAGAATAGGACAGCAAGTTTCCAGTGTCCAAGGTGCCTCCTCTAAATATTGCATACTCATATCAATAGGCAAATATAAAGTCACAAATGAGTAGAAGACCTGTGAGCTAAATTATGAAAATTTCAGGTGTTAAAAACAAAAATTCAGGGCAGAGGCAGGTTCTAGTAACTAAACTACAAGTATCTCTTCAGTTGCATCTGTCATTTTCCCTTTTTCTTTATATCTGCCATTTTCATTGTTTCCCTTTAAAAATGGCAACTGATATGACTGCTCAGTCATATTCCCCTCCTTCCATTATTTTAGTTACTGACTTCCTCACATTTCAGATCTCCACTATAAAACTCCCTCTCTTGGCAGTGTCTGCTGTGATGCCCAAATAGGAGCAGCTCTCTTGGGCTCTTCACTGGCACTTTGTAATTCTATTGTAACACTTATTGCACTTGAGAATCAAAATTTCTGTGATTGAATCCTATCAACATCACATTTTAGGCAATAAGGGCATGATTCATCACTTTATCCAACAGATTGTTGTACATATATACTTTCCAATTATGTGTTGACATAATGAAATGCAACATTAAAACTGATGAATAAGTAAAACATTCATGTAGTCATACAGTAGAGTGTGGCTTATGAATTCAGAGCTCTTAATACTTTGAGTGGTGACTTCAAATTCCAACTTGGGCGTTAACAACTTAATTCACTGACCTGGATAAATTACTGTTTTTCTATTTCAAGTCTTTCTCTATCAAAATGTAGCTAAAAATAGATATTTAGTGAGAGAATTTTACTGAACATGCTATGAAATGCTTTAAATAACACACTATGTAATATTAAATACTCAGTATATTATTTATTACTGTTCTTATTAAATTGTATGATTGCATAACAATAAAATATGTTTACAGAGCAGGTATGAATTCCTTTTGTAGTAGTGGTTATGAATTTCAGTGATGATTCCAAAAATAATTAATGCAAAGAATCCTGGAATAAAAGTAATAATTGCATAATAATGAGTTGAACCTAACACCATAGATGGTTAATAAAGATTAGGATGTGGCATGACAATGACTAGCCCACTAAATTCTCCAGGTATCAAAAAGAATGAATGTTATCTGTTTTTCTTATCTTTGATAAATGAATAAATACAGATGCATCACATATGCCATAAACTAACATGCAATCATTAACAGAATTAAAGTTAAATTGTCTTCCAAACATATGCAGAAGTTTAAAATATCAAGATAGGGCTTATCTGGCAAATCACAAAAAACTAAGGAAAAAAACCAAATATATAAATAATACATTTTATAAAACATGACAAATGCAAGGTCAGACATAATAGTTACAAAAGCATATGTAAGTGTATTATTCATCCTACTGAAAAACAAGACCTCTCAGAATGATATTTTGAAGTTTATACAATCATTAAAAACTATGTAGCCAGGGATTTAGCTCAGTGGCACAGCGCCTGCCTGGCAAGCACAAGGTCCTGAGTTTGATTCCTGGCACCAAAAAACAACAACAACAACAGCAATAAAAGAACTATGTAAATATTAAAATGAATGAATTATTAATGATAATCAGACATTGCCTAACAATTTTAAGTTTTCTACAATAAGCAGATATTACCTCTTTAAGGAAAGAGCAGATGAGGTAGTTCATGATAAGAACTCAAAAGAAGGCTTGACATAGTTCATGTTCCACTTAAAATTTGGTTCATAGGACTAGTCATGGCTACAGCTACACTGGTATCATCTAAATAATGTATCAAAGTCAACATATTAGCAATAGTATTGCAATCATGCAGACTCCTAGGCATTAGCGTATAGTGGGTTAAATGTGTGGAAGTTCCCAGAGTAAAATTCCATGTAGTCATTTTGGTTACTTGTGTTGCTTGTTCATCACCATCACATCACTTATTTGTAGACTAATGAGTGACATATAGTTAATATTTACTTTCATTATGGTCACTAAAATAATTATAATGGCATTAAATTGCTCTGCAGTATACAAATGAAGTTCTCAGCTTCATTTCTATTTCCTGATATAATAGAAAAATCAAGGAACTTTCATTCACCTGCCCTATCACATAAGTTTGAAAATTATATTGATTTAACTCAAACATTAACTGATTTTTCAATTGACCATCAGGTATTGCAAAGAGAAAGGAAAGAGGGAAAGAGACAGACAGAGTGACAGAGAAACAGTTGATGCATTACTTCAACTTGAGAAGTTTCTAGAAGTTTAACTAAGTAACTCAGCAAGGGGCCAAGGTCCTCACTTAGCTAACATCCTAAGCCTGTGAAAGAGGAAGGAAAGGAGATAACATGAATGCTACACCTACCCCACGGTGGATAGCCTGCATACAATATAAGGGAGGAAAAGGGGCTTGCTCTACCCATTTTTGCCCTTGCTGCTTTTGCTCTCTTCACCACCATGAACTGTTGCCTGCTGCCATGCCACCCTGCCTTGGAGTCAACTGATTACGGACTGAAACCTCCACAAACTGTGAGCTACATAAACCTTTCCTTCCTTAATTTTGGGTGTCAGGTATTTTGTCTCGGCAATGATAGAAAAGTAACAGAGAGAGAGAGAGAGAGAGAGAGAGAGAGAGAAAGAAAGAGAGAGACAGAGAGAGGAAGACAGGGAGAGAAGGAAAAAGGGAGAAAGGGAGAGAAGAAGGCAGGGGGATAGGGGAGCAGAGGGAGGAGATGGGAGGGGAGGGGAGAAGAGAGAGAAGAGAGGTCCCTGTCTTCTGAAAGCTTACTGTCTCTTAATACAACAGCTAACCTATTTTTCAAATTGGACAAAAGAGGCATAGTTCAATTAGAGCACATTAGCATATACCCAAGAAATCTATCCTCCATTGACAAGGACAAGAATAAACCAGGATTTTTACGGAAGAGCTATTGAAATCAAAGGTTGTTATTAACACATTCTGCCATGTACCTGGTTCAACCCATCCTTCCAACATCCAGACTGCTGAGATTACTATTCAATGAATCCTTTGTCCAGTCACCAAACTAACTGTAATATATTGGTTTACATTTTTTTATCCAACCCTATATAGTATGTCTTGTGAAAAATACATGTTTTGTGTTTGTTAGTCTGTAAAAACAACATTTAATTATTGGAGCAGGGGAAAAAGATAGATGTACCACAGGTAGGCTGTTTTATATCAAAGTGAAATCTTTTCAAACAAGTTTCCTTTGGAAAGAAGACACATCCCTCCTTACGCAGTACACTGCTCCTGGCTTGAGTGGAGTTTTGTGTAAGGTCAGTTGCTTTGCCCTATCCTTAGAGGCTGAGCCATATCTGAAGACCTGTAGGAGAAAAGCCACATAGCATATTTTGATAGCCCCTGGAACTATTTTTCAATACCTGCAATTGGTTTATAGAAAACTCTTGTTAAACAAATAAAATCCAAACACATTTCTCTTGCAAAATGAAAATTTTGGAAACAAAATTATAGCCCTCTTGCAAGCCACTCTCGAACTTCTATATCATGTGTCATCTACAGAGGTAGCCATTGACATAGGTAGGATGAATTTCTTTCACAACCATTCTCTGAATATGGTACTGATTTTTCTCTCATTTTGTTTGGTTTTACACAATATCATTTTGCATATTTTTGAAATGATTTTTTTGCTAAAGACTATATCTTACAGATTTTATGTGACAACAGATCTCTGAATTCACTTTTATTATTACATAGTGCATACCAAAGTGAGGGAATACGTGGGTTTATTCATTTCTCTATTAATAGGAATTTAGATTCTTTTTTACCAGTATGAACAATACTACTGAGAATACTCATGAATATGCTAGTGTGCTTTTTTTATGCTAACACTCTATATGGAAGTTAGCTTGTAAAAACTTTAGAGCTGTCTGTTTCTTTGTAATACTATAATTTGTCAGGAATCACTTTTAAAAAATCAGAATCAGAATAACTTGAGCACCAGTTAACCAGAAAGGAGGCACTGAGGAACCATTGATAGTACCAGACAGAAGTGCTTGGTATACTGTGCTTATTCCTTCTGCATGAGTACCCAGTTTAAATCAGGATTTTCAGTGGTTGGATTCGACACCATAACTCACAGATACTCTTGTGATCACATTTGACTATTCGCACTAGGAAATTCTCATTTATTGCCAAAAACCCATAGATCAAAGGCTCTGTATGTATGCTTGTGTGTGTGTGTGTGTGTGTGTGCACTCGCGCGCACGCACGCACTGGTGCATTACGACTAACATAGAAATAAGTACTGATTATAAGTTATAATAGAAATTAATTCAATTTTAGCATCTATATGGTGCATACAGTAAGAATTTAATTAAACATATAATTTTAAAGGAAGATTATTAGAGAACAAGATATTCATAATGGGTTGATCTATTTCTCAGTAAATACTAAGTATTCTCATTTATCTTAGTCAGAATGTCATATAAAGATTTTGATTAAGACATTTTTCCAAATCATTCAAATTTTAATTTAGACCTTCCTAGAATTTTCTATGTACCTGATGCTTCAAATCATTTCCCATCAAAAGCTGCTTTCACTTTCTAAATTGTAACTATGCATTTTTAAGAAATCAATCTTATGACTTACCCAGTTTTCATATTTTCTAAAATAAAGTCTAAAGGTATAGTAGTCTTCTACTTCAGGTCTTTCTTTTTTTTCATCCTGTCCACTGCATAGAATTAGAGAAAGAAGTAAAAGAAATATATGAGGCACTCTCTTTGCTGAGATTTCAAAATCTCCTTATGATTACTTCAAAAAGATCTGTAAGAAGTACTTTTCTGTTTAATTATTAACCAAGAAGGAAGCATTTCTCTTTCATAGTTTTTCTTTTAGAATAATAGGAAATGGGAATAGCACGGCATGGTGTAATCTGTAAAGTGCATTCCCATTCACTACCTGGAAACTCCTAGCAAGTTACAACCATCTATCACAGGACACTGTTTACATAAGCAGTACAGCAGCAGTGAGTCCTACCCTTACGTGTGGTAGCTTTCTTGCCCCAAATTTTATGCTATTAGAATTAAATGAGAATTTTCAAAGCAAATCAAAGCTGGTCGTCGGATTGCAAATAGCAAAGGGAGCAAGAGTCAACCTTGTTTTTCATACCCTTTCCCCCAACCTCTCAGAAATGTCATTGTTTTACACCTTCTTCATTCAGTGTAATGCAAAGCCACATTTCATTCAAACAACTCATGACAGAGAGATCTTGGGAGACAATTTTCAACCCTGTGATTTTAAAATCTATTAAACATCTTGTTCTTGTAATTATCTTCACATTTTCTCCATTACTTTACATAGATGGCAGAATAAAGAAGCTGCAATTTTGATTACAGGATTGTTTTAATCTCATTACTTCCTCATATCTACTTTTTCTCTTTAATTTCTAATTTGAAGCATATTATAATGATGAAAAAATTTCAATGATCCCAACACTAATTATTGACAATTCTAAGATCCTAATCTTTCAAACATTTTACTTATGTCGATGAAGCACATATAATGTTATGCATTAAGAAAAAATAATTTTAATTTATTCTATAAATGAAAACATTATATTTAACTTGATAACACACTACTCTATCCAAATTGAATTTGAAGGGGAGAAATATTTTTGGAACATCCAAATCATAGTTTCATGCTCTTTGCTGTACAGATGAACCTAGTATCTTTTATTTAAAAATCCAAGATAAATGTGATCACTGGTCATGCTTAACTCTGATCCAGGTTCTGTTCCAGGCTCAGAGATACAAAGACAAAGAAGATTCTGGCATTCAGGAGCCCGCATGTCATCAATACAGCATGGGTAGCGCTGTGAGGTTTAGGAATGACGTGCTGGTGGAACATTTTAGGCATTACTAATTCTTTTCTACTAATGGAACCAGGGAGAGGCAGTCACAAGGGAAACAGTTTATTAGAATGAATAGGATTTCCAAGCAGATATTGAGGTATATTTTAATAAATTCAATATAGTTATTAAAAACAGTTTGAGGCACGCTTATTCTACACAGATATTTGGACAATTCCCTCCTACTTTGGTATTTTGCATAGCATGTTTACAGAAAGTTGCTCTAAGGGCAAAATGCAGGCCAAGTTAGGTTCTATTTTCCTCTTCTACTTTCTCTTTAACATCTGCCTCCACTTCAGCAAAAAAAAAAAAGCTCTGCCTTTGGCTGAATTTTGTATACATGATTGTGCCACAAGAATAAATTACTGTCTGGATGTATCTGTTTTGTAAATTCAGACCGTTGTGTGCATAAATGTCAATATGTATACGTAGGTATATATTTTTAAATTAAGCTCACCTCTGATAATAGGCACACAGATAGGCTACATGCAAACAAATTAAAGTTCAGACCTTGAAAATAAGAATAAAAGAATCCCTCACAAACACTTGTGTATTATCAGTCCATCTTCATTCACAGAATTTTTATGTAGTGAAGGCAATGAGGTCACATGTAATTGGAGTATACATTATTCTCCACCTTTAGTTAAGAGTCTGACTTGTTAAGACTGCACCACTTCACAGTTGAAATTATTCTGTGAAATTACACCCTTGGATTTATCTACTCTTTATTTTTTCATAAATTGTTTAGCACAGTACATTATTTTTAAAAATTCATAGATCTCTACTAGCCTTTAAAATACTTTACTTTTTAAAAGTTTGAAATCTACCTGCACTTGATCATTTTCTTTTGCAACGAAAGTCCTTTTCTTGTTTGGAAGAAGAGTAAAACAGTTCCCTGGAATCATTGTGTATAAATTGTCCTTGGACCAGCGAGGCATGAGGACGAAGAGAAGGGTAAGTGTTCTTTATTGCCTGCAAGATTCTTCACATTAATATGTAGAAGTAATCAATGAGTTTAGTATCATAAAAAACAAAAACTTGTTTGTTCAGATTCATAAAAGTTTTTATCTTATCTCTGCCAGACTGAAGCTTCCAAATTGAGTTACATTTTTACATGTAGAGAAACTCATATATTCACATACATGAAACACGTACACACACACACACACACACACACACACACACACACACACGAATCTCCAAGATTCCTGACTTGTCTTGAGAAAAGAGAGAAAATTAAGAAGCAGTACCAAAAGTGGAACTTCCTGCTTGCAGAGAAAAGCAGGAAGTTTAAGAGCTAGTGGCAGAAAGTCTCAGGGAAGAGGATTTATTTTGGTAAAATATTCCTCATTGTTCTTTGTCTTTGGCTGATTCTTAAGCTTGTTCTGCTGTATTGGTACAAGGAAGAGAAGTACATGAATTATTCTACCCTTGAAATCAAGAGTTTTGAAAGAAGGAAAGCAAGCATAAGGGAAGAGTTTGAAAGTGGAAATAAAACGTATCTTCATTATAAGGAGGGGATGAAGCTATATTGAATAAACAAATGGAAATTTTGTAGAGTTGGTAGTAACTAAGGCATTTATAAAGAAAATTATTGAATTATTGGGGGGCACTGTTGTCTAACCCAAGGACTCTCTACCTCTGAACTACTTCTACAGCCCTCTTTAAAAGAAATTTTGAGACCAAGGTCTTACTAAATTGCACAGGTGGGGCATGAAGGTGCAGTCCTTCTGCCTCAGACTCCCTCAGTGCCCAGCTTGAATGTTCTTTTTTAAGTGAATTTTGAGACAGTATAATGTAATCTGCGCAGCTTTCACTTATTCCATGATCTCAGTTTTCCTCTATGGAGATAAAACCCTCAATAAAATTTGCTGCATATGCAACATTCAATGGGTAGTATTTGGGGAGATTATATTAATATTCAGTAGCATAACAGAACATGAAAAATAAACAGTTGCATAGGTGATTACCTGCCAAGTAATGGCTAAGAATTTAGCAGAAACAGCAATGTCTAGGGGAAAGATGAGGCCCTGGTGCTCAGTTCACTCAGGAGTGTGCGGAGGAGAGAGACTAAGTTTCCCAACCCCTGTGCAACAAGAAGAAGAGAGACTGAAGTGAACTGGGGATAAGCAAGTGGAGGAATAAAAAGAGTAGTGGAGCTGTGTTCTAATTTCTAACATTGATTTAGTCTCTGATATTTTGATAACTTCTCTAAAATCAAAGCCTCCACATAGCATGTAACACTATTTGCAAGATCCAACTCCAAATGGCTACAAAAATGTCTGTTGAGCTGTATTTCTCAGTAAGTTTATGTGTTATAATTCAAGTCATTGGCTGGTGACCCCAGAAATAGCAGGAATGGGGGCCAATTGAAAACGGGAAGAACCTGGCTCCCTCCTGAGGGAATAAGGCATAGAATAAAGCTTTGGTAAGAGGACTGCAGCTCCAAAAATGACAGTGTGTAAATCCAGGCATCCGTTGTTCCTTTCCGGGATTTGGCTAGAGCTGAGATGAACAGAAGGCAGATATTTTCTGTCTACGTAACTTGATGATCTCACTATTACCTTAGGGGAGAAAATTCAAGAATGTACATTATTATACAGGATGAAATATTATCTTATTTCAGTGATTTTCAGTCTTTCACTGAAAGAAAAAGCCAAAATGTGATTTGAAAAACCTAGGAATGTGACTTCTTTACTCTCTGAGTTTTATCTTTATTGGTACGTTGGGGACCCATATCTATTGACCTGAATAAGAGGATTACAGGCTAAACAGGAAATGTGTTCAGACGAGAGAGACACATTGGTCAGAGTTTAACAAACTCATCCTGGTCATATCAGTCACTGAGAATTGTGATGATTCAGTTACCAAGATGAAAAATTCCTTTTATTAAGTATAAGGAGTTTGATGAGCAAAAGGAGGCGTAAGTTAGTCCCTGGCCCATGTCACCCTTTAATTCACTAGCTACAAGCACGTGACAACTCAACACAGACCTTCTTTTACCCAAGAGCTCTTTCGCCTCGCTTGTTCACCTCTTTGGACAGAACTTCACATCCTTGGCTTCTTAGTAGTTCAGTCTCCACTCTGCTGCCTTTCCTGGCTCCTGTGTTTAAAAGCAGCACCCATCATATCTCAAAACACACAGTCAGTTTCTATTTTTTCTGCCTTGTACTTGGCATTATAAGAAATCCATTCATCCTATTTTTCTGTTATGTATCGACCTAACCTAACAGTTATTATTCTCTCTTTATAAAACAGCATCTGGAATCCAACTCTCCCAAAAGCAAAGATCTTTTGTCAGTTCTCTGCTCTGTGCCTCAGTTCTCCATGTAGAATAGTATATCTAACACACAGTAGGTGAACATCAACATATGCTAGTATTTAAGGAGATTGTTAGGGTGAAAATTCACCCCTGGTTCTTTTCTTTACATGGGTGCATAACAGATGATTCTATTCCATTCCTCAAAATGTGGCTATTAAAACCTCTATGATATTTTGTTTCCTGTCTAGTAAAATTCTGCCTAGAATATAGTAAGTTTATATAATTTTCAAATGTTGCAATTATTCAGGCTTTTTCACTAAATTAGGTTGGCCCTTCCCCAAATTACTATGAACTATGAAGTTTTTAGCAATGTAATGATGTATGATTCACCAGATAGCTGAAAGTCCCTTTTCCTTTGTTAAATAAAATCTAAGGGAAATGACTAATTAGTCAATTTGAATGATTTCCAAATAACACCACCAGTCTGTGTTTGTCTATACTACCAAGGTGAATTATTCATTAGCATTTATGAGAAGTGCCTGAAGAACACTAGCGGTGGGAGTAAAACAACCTGGAATGGTTTTTAAATGACCTTCCAAGCAGCTTGGATTAACACTGGCATTATTCTCCCTGTACAAATCAAGTTAAAATTTTCCATGTGTCAGGTCTCAGAAGAAGGCAGTGAAGGAGTGTTGCTTCACCAAGCAATGACCTTCTGTGCCTGCTGGGTCCTTCCCTGGGTCGTGTTGTGGGTGTGTGTGTGTGTGTGTGTGTGTGTGTGTGTGTGAGAGAGAGAGAGAGAGAGAGAGAGAGAGAGAGAGAGACAGAGACAAAGACAGAGACACAGAGAGAGAGATGGAGGGGCAGGAAAAGGAGCTAAGAAAAAAGACAGTAAGAATAATAAAGCGATGGGAAGAGGAACAAAGAACACAGGACTGTGAGAAGAAAGGCAACATATGGTCATGAAGCAGATGAGAGAAACAGAAAACTAAAAGCTAGAAAGCAGGAGAAAGAAAGGGCTGAAGCAGGGGCGGAGGCTCTCCTGACAGAAATGACAGACTCAGTCAGAGGCAGGATTTCCCTGGAGTTGGCACACCGGGTTGCCAACCTCCCAGGAGTTCTCCCAGGTGTGGAGGGCCACCTGACTTAATACTGATTAAAAGTGTAAATTGCGATAGAAAAGAAAAAAAAGTAATTGTCATGTTGTTCCTCTCCTGTGAGGTCACACTCCCTGGGTGTAGCTGAGCCTGCTGTTAGGCACACCCCTCTTGTTTAATAAAATTGTATTAACTTTATCCCTGCCCTTGATTTGTGGCTTTCTCACGTTGTGAGGAATAAATAATAAATGATTGTAAAGTACTTGTACATATGAAATGCCACATAAATGCTTAATAATAATCAGCTTAGGCCAGGAAGCCAGGGGGTTGAATAGAAATCATTGCACATGGCCATTCTTGTTTCTGTGGCTAAAATCATCCTGTATGCTGTCTCCCTTTCAAATCAACCAGCAGATTTAATTTGCACTCATTCACGAATCCACTTCTCTGCAAACTAAACAACCTTTGTCCCCCCATCCCTATGGTAATGTCATTTATAATGGTAGACTATAACTGCAAAAACTCATCTTTGCTTTTGCACTTCAGCTGTTTTTGCAGTGGTCTTGCCTTTCATTTTTGCACTTCCAAATTCTCACAGGCCCAATTTTAAGTATTTTTCTCACCTGATTGGTAATGCCTGTCCTATGCTGGTTACCTTTGGCAAAATCTGTCTCCTAGTCTTGGAATTCACTAGGTTTCCTTTTTTGAAAACCAAGGTAGCTAGTCCTTTTCTCGATGGTCTTCATTTGTGCAGTTATTTAATCTTGTATTGATTAAACGCTCATGGATGGTGTTTTGTGCTAGGCATTAGGGACACAGTGGAATACCAGATGCAAACTTGGCTGGAATTCTGACTTCACTGGTGGTATATCCAGAAGGAAGTGGTTCAGGCCTGGGAAATGGCCTATGAATTTTCTCCCTGCCATCTTGAGAGAGGAAGGGGGTTCCCTTGGTTGCCTCTGTCTGCTCCAGCATCTGGTGGGTGGAATCCAGCCTTTGGGGTTGACTTTAGCAAGGATTGCCCTAGTGCTGATACAAATGGCTGTTTTTAGCAGTACAGAGTAATTTCAAAAAATATTTTTTCTAAATTCTTTTTAGTACATGAAAGGACATAATTAGTAGACCTTTATTATAGAAAATAGTTGAAAATAAAGATTCGCACACTCAAATTAACTATACCAACACCATCCAATGTGATTTTTCTGTTGTTATTTTCTGTATATCCCCTTAGGGCTTTTTTCTCCATGTTTACATGATATATAAATAGCTCTTAAAATGTATACTTCTAACTGTAGTATTACATTTCTTATCAATGTGGGATTTTACTATGCTTTGTGTATATATATATATTACCTTGCTGTAGACAAACTATAAGAAAATATAATTTCTTATAAAAATGACTATCATGATGCTAATGACAGCTTCATATTCTATTACACATATGAATTGTTTCAAATTTTTAGATACATATGCATTACTAAAATAAACCCCCTAAAATTGAAATGCTGAGTAGGGATATTACCTGCATTAAGGTTTTCATTTTGTTGCCAAACTGCACTCCAGAGAGGCTGGGCTGGCTTACACTCACACCTCCAGTATTTCAGACCCTTTCTGATGCCCCTTATTTTCCCTCTTAGACCTCATACACCCCTTAGCCAAATGAAGTTTTCTTAAGGAAGATAAGATGCTTGCAGCTTAACAATTTAATTTTTCCTCCACTTTCCCATCCATTCCCTTGTGGCATGCGAGTTAGTGGGCCTTGCGTTTTCAAACAGGTGGAGAAGGCTGTAGGGTGTATAATTGCTTTTGGTGAAACCATCAACGTCCACGTTTAGTTCTTCCTGCTCCACTTCCTCCTATTCAATTAGGCTGTTCTTACCAGGGGGAGAGTTTTCAAAGCATCAGATGAAGTGTTACTTCATGATTAATAATTCATGACAAGAAATGAAGATTAGGAAAGGTAGTAATGCCCTCCAAGCTGTTTTTCTCTACCATTTCCTTTCTCTCATTCACATAAAATGCTGTGTCTCAATCGTTAAAGCAAACATACAAAGTTTCACTGCCCCATAAACCAAAGATCCAAAACAGGAATTCATAAGCTTTTTGAAGTCCTAAGCCCCTTTGAGAATCTTGCGAAAGCAATGAATTCTCACATAAGGGGGAAAATGAATATTGTAGCATGCATGGTATTATTCTTCCTGTTCAAATGAGTCAGGCTGAACTCAGAGATCATTCAAGGATCCCCTAAATAAAAATCTCTGGTCAAGCTAACAGACAAAAACTAGGACAAACTGAAATGAATCAAAAGTAGTGTGGATAAGAAATTTAATGTACCTTGCCCCTATTCTCCCTGCTCAAATTTGCAATGAAAAAATACTTCAAGCATGATTTAATTATTTAGATACTTTTCAATGGAATCTATGAGATAGGTTTTAGAAGAATGTATCTTGGCAAATGCATTTATTGAAAGGAAAACCAAATAGAAGTGAGTGTGGAGCCTTGGTTGATGTTGAAATCTATTTGCAAGACTACAATTCAAGGTGCATTTTTTTTCTTGCCAAATGCTATCAGCCATAAAATTTCCAAGGCACTGGGTCACACCCACTACTTCATGCTCTGCTACTTGGCATTCTTCTAAGTTCTTCCTCAATTGTCATATCTCCACAGGCCATAACAAGGGACAACAGTCAACAGCAATTCAATTTCGACCTCCATCTGCTGGCAATAAGAACATAAGGGGGAAATTAATGTATACTCACACTTGTCATTACAATAACCAAAATTTGTTTTTGTAGTATGATTTTCTTCCAAGGAAATTAAAAAAAAAACAGTTTGTGTTTAAATTCCCAGCTTACCTGATAGACGTTTAAAATAATAACTTTTGTTTTTTGAAGACACAGACATGCTAAAAATTTGTTGAGGGCCACAAAGCACTAGCATGGAGTAATATAGAGATCAGAAAAGCTCTCTGGTAACCATTTTGGCATTTCTAAAATTCTGGCATCTAATACTCAACCCAGAAAGCAAGTTAGACTAATAATTAATGAGATAATATGAACACACAGCAAAATATTTATGCTCTACAGTCTAACCAATATTTCTTCACTCATGTTTCTCCCTTTAATTAATTCTCTTTTCCTAAATCTAAGAACTATAATTTCCCACTTACCAGCTCTGTGATTTTGAGCAAATTACTTAATCTCCCTGTCCTTCACTCCTTTCTCTAGGAGATGAAAACAGTAACAGTAGCCAACAATTCTCATTGTTTATAAGAATTAAGCAAGGAAATCTTAGAAAATTCCCCATTGTATATAGGACAGTCATAAAATCTGAAAATACAAATGCCATTATTTTATTTACTTTTTTACATGCTGATGAAAGATGAACCCACTGAGCTGATACTGATGAGTGCAAAGGCTGATCATAACAATGACAGTGGCTTCCTTTGCCATATGTCATTTTGGAAGAACTGTCATTTCCCATTGCACAAATGGAAAACTGGTTCAAAACTTCAAAGATGTAATAGTCAGTGTGTAGGACAAACCATTTAGCAAACAGATATTTCTAACACGATAAAGGAAAATGCATAGTCAAGTTCATAAGCAGCCGAGATGAAAACCTGCCAAACACCCAAGGAATCAGAGGTACCTTATGGAACTTTCCCCAAACACATGACTTTCATTCATGCCAAATGCCAGTTCTACAAAGCTCATTCAAGTTGTTTCCGACTAGCATGATGAGACAGCCCCTGAATACATCAAATAAGGCTACTCAACAAACTGTATGCTCTAATGTGATGCCAGCAACAATTTACTATGTGTGTATGCAAATATTTTCTAGCCCTTAGGAACCTACAGTAAGTGCTTATTAAATATTTATTATTAATATTGCTAGCATTTATCATTATTTAAGAAAATAATAACAAAAATGGATGTTTTATAATCCACTGTTTTCACTTTTGAGATAATCATGTTTTGGCAATGATGAGTAACAGCAAAGGAATTATTGGGTAGTACTAGTAATTCCCCATTCATTTGTGGCCCCCTATTGACCTCTTTCTTTATTAGTTTACTAATCTGCTGCCAATCCTTTAAGGAAATACAAATAGTGAAGTGGACCTACACATGTTTCCTGGTCATTCTCAATAGAATCAAAGAGCTTAGACATCAACACTGAAGAAATCTACTTATTTTTTGTTTTCCTTCCTACTGTCAATGACCTTTTCATAAAGAGACATTGGTCTCACATTTGACTTTTATTCATAAAAATATTATACTTAGGGATGAAAATAATTATACAAAGAAGTATGAATCTTTGTACACACAATAATAGCAACAAAAAATCACTTGCATTGTGCTCTCTGGAGAGGATTTAATGATAGATTTGTGATGAGCAATTCCATGAAAGCAATTATAAGCAAATTATATATGGGATATTTTGAAAAACCTGCCTTTGTTAATACTCATCTCTAATCAAGATGCAGAGAACTTTTCAAATAGAATATATGTATGTATTATGGACTTTAAATTGGACTTGCTTCATCAGGTATCTCAGGTTGTTTTTAATTCTCTAGGTCAGGGTGCTTGATGTGATGCAGTCTGGGAAAAAATGGGGGAAATTTTAAAAGGCCTCTTGTTAATACGTTAATGCATCCTAATGTCAACAGGTGGGATCAAGTGTAAAGAGGCAAATGTCACATCAAGAAAGCACATCAAAAGAACATCAAGAGAGCACCAACCTATGAGATGAAGCCACATTAATGCCAAGTGTCATGATGCATGCTATGATTTCTAGGGTAGCATCTAGAAATTTGGGTTGTTTACAAACATGGTTAATGATTTAGATATATCCCAAAGCTTGAGGACCGTGAATGTCCAGGGTAAACTGAGTTTTGTTCTCCTTAAGTGAGAAAACTCTTCTGTAAAGGACCAGAGAACAAGCATCTTATCTCATAATGGTCACATAGTCTCTGTCGTAATGAAGCCCTTCCCTCAAGTAGTAATTTTAAAAAAAACTGAGCTTGCTCGGGCTTGGCCCCAGTAGGCTGGTTTTGGCCCAAAGACCATAGTTTGCTGATGCCTGCTCTATTTTTTGAGGGCCAAAACGTCCATGGAATATTGTACACATTACCACCCTTGATTTTAAAAACATAAAGTGTCTCAATATCCCATGATGTTTAAAGATTTAAACATGTAGAACTTATAAAACTTAAAAGCTTTTAAGAACATACTGACAATTACCTTTATTATCAGAATTTATAATCAATAAAACTTAAAAGTCCTGACAAATCCTTTTGGAATCTCAGTCTTACCAGAACTGAGATTGAATAGAAGTCTACAAAATGACAAGCTTGTGTCCTGGGAAGA
>RJWM01034683.1:0-19540 GCA_004363535.1 Dasyprocta punctata | reverse complement strand
TTAGTTCATAGCTGGCAGACTCCAAGGCAGGGTGGCAAAGCAGAAGGGCGTGGAGAGAACAGGTTCATAGCAGGCAGAAGGCAGCAAAGCAGTGAAGTAGTGAAGCAACAACAAGCGCCAAGCAACGACAGCAACCCTGTTACTGCATCTATCTAGGCTGTCTACCCTTGAGGGGGTCAGCACTCACACCTGGGTGGGCATTGGGGGTGGGACGGGGTGGGGTGGCAGCCTTAATTCTAGCATTGCACCGTGAATCAATCCCATTATCACATCCTTGATCCCAGCATCACACACCCTAGATCCAGCCACCTCTGAAAAGCCCCACCTATGACCATATGAGGCACTGGGGGGCATCTAGATACAAGCAGTAATAGAGGCTGAAGCTGAGGACTGCCTCTGCTTTGCTTCTGCGACACTCGATTTGCCCAAGATCCAAATGGAGGGGAAACATACTGCACATTTTGGTGGGGAGAACAGCACAGTCTTATTGCAAAGAAGGTTGGGTGCAGAGGAGGTGAGGGCTATGGCCATTTTTATGTGACATTCTCTAAGGTCAAGACCTTTTGCTAGGCTTTTCAGTAACTCTGGAAAAGTTTGTTTACTGTGACAGGTGATCATCGATGAGGCCTTTGGTCCTTCCAGTAGCTCAGTTTGTGCAATCAGTGATTTAGGGGCCCTGCTGCCCGGAGCCTGTGCTGTGTACTTGGTAGGGAGGGGGTGATAGGTCTCCCTTCACAAGTCTGGGGTCTCGGGGTCACTAGCAGCCAAGAGGCACTAGCTATTTGTAGCAGCTCTTTGTGTTCTTCATTCAAATAGAGAACGGTGACTTCTTGGCCCTGGATCTTGGAGGAACGAATTTCCGTGTCCTACTGGTGAAAATTCGTAGTGGGAAAAAGAGAACAGTGGAAATGCACAACAAGATCTATGCCATTCCCATTGAAATCATGCAGGGCACGGGTGAGGAGGTGAGAGTTCTGCCCTTACAGCCTGCAGCTGTGTCAGTCAGACACAGGACTAAAGGCATTGGTGACCTTGTGATGCCCAAAACCTGCTATGTGATACCCACAGCCACGTACTTGTGCCCTTGTCTCCCCAAAGCATCAGGCATCTTCAGCCATGCGTGGCCTATTGATGCTGTGATGTTGGGAAGGGTCTTGGAGAAAGTGCTGGCTCTGCCTGTGTGTGCGCGTGCGTACTCACTTGTATGTGTGCACTGAAAGTGTGAAACCAGAGAGAGCCCAGACAACCCTTCTTGTCTCCTAAAGCTGTTTGACCACATCGTGGCCTGCATCTCCGACTTCCTGGACTACATGGGGATCAAAGGCCCCCGGATGCCTCTGGGCTTCACGTTCTCCTTTCCCTGCAAGCAGACAAGCCTGGATGCGGTGAGTCTGCTGTAGCTCAAGGCCCAGAACAGTGCCCTGGAGGCCGTCCCCTAGCCTCAGTGTTGCCCCGTCTGGAACTAGTTCCCTTGTCATAGTGGGCTGACCCAAGCATTGTTTCACTCCTTCCAGGACACCCTAAGATTACAACTCTTGCATGATTGAGGGCTTCGACTTCTGGGAAGCTTTTGGGGTGTCTGGGCACAAAGCCCCTCCCCCTTGTCTATTCTCCCTATGATTTTGGTCATTGCAGTTTTTGCACACTTGCTAGTAGCCTGTTTGTTCTGGCTGTGTGCTTCTTGTGTGCCTATACACCAGAGCACAGTGTCCTGTTGGAGAAGGTCCTTAATAAATGCTTCTTCAATAAATGGGGGTGCAGCAGAGTCCTGGGTGGCACTTAAGTATCCCCGAGTCCTGAGCTCTGGGCACTAAACCGAGGTTACAGCATGTGAGGGAGCCACGCCCTTTCACTAGCACTCCCGCACCTGTGCAGGAAGGGCTGGGGTGAGTTGGGGTTATAGTCAGAGGGAACAGATTGTACAGTCACCCGGCAAGGCTGAGCCTGTCTGCTGGAAGAGCTGTGGGTAGTTCTGTATGTGAAAGATGGGGGTGTAGCCAGGAAGGTAGCCTCAGGCAGAGGTTTAAGTCTTGAGTGACAGCTGGGGAAAGCCAGTTGGTGATGTAATTTAGTCACCATGATGACTTGGCGCCTCCTAAGCTGTTCAGATCTCAGCAGTTGGAGCTATATAAACATGTTTTTCATTGTTTGTGCAGTTCATAAAAATATAATGATTTTTTAAAATGCAGTTTACTGCTGGATGTGGTGGCATATACAGCTGTAATCCGAGCACTTAAGGGGCTGAGGTTTAAGAGATTGAGGTAGGAGTGTCCCAGTGCATTCAGTGCCATTCTGGGTTACATAGTGAGTTCAAGGCCAGCCTGAACTATGTAAGTGAGACCCTGCCTCAAAATAACAACAATTTAGAAAACAAAACACAAAAACAAAAAAAAGCACACCTATTTTCTACTATCATCTTATATTCACAATGTGCACACATTGTGGTTTTCTTTTCTCTAGCTGCTGTATATATATCTTCAGTCCAATAAAACCTGAAATTTACTTGGTAGTGTTACTAAAAATTTTCATGCCTTTAGATATTTGGTCAGCAAAGTTTTTTTTAGGGAAAGTACTGTGCTCTGCTGCACCTTTGGCAGCACCAGTGCAAGATCAGGCTAAGAATTGTCCAGTATTGCTATTTTCCCTTCCTCCCTCCCCTTTCTTCCTCTCTTCTCCCTCCCTCTTGTCTCTGTCTCTGTCTCTATCTCTGTCTCTCTCTCTCTGTCTTTTTCTGACTTTAATTTGCAGTACAGAGGATGGAACCCAGGGCTCTGTGCATAACGGGCAAGCATTATACCACTGAGCTATACCCCCAAGCCCCGGTATTACTGTTTTCTGGACATAGCCGTTAATCTTTATGCCTCAGTTTCTCGTCCTGTGATGTGGGGATAATAAAGCAGATAGCTGTGGGGAGAGTGTGGAGGGGCTGGCCTGCAGGCTGCTTTCATCTTGTTGGCGTGCAGCTCTGATGCTGGAATGGTGTTCTGCAAGTCCATTTGCAAGGTGAGAGGGAGGTATGAGACTTTGCGTTCAGCTTGGAAGCATTGACCACCCTGGCTCTCCTGTGCCTTCCTGTTTCAGGGAATCCTGGTGACCTGGACGAAGGGCTTTAAGGCAACTGACTGCGTGGGTCACGACGTAGCCACTTTACTGAGGGACGCTATAAAAAGGAGAGAGGTAACTATTCAGAGAATGTTTTAAAAACTGTTCATCACTTCTTTGAGATTTAAAATGTATACTTGCTTGTAAAGAATTGGGACAGTGCAGAAGTGTATGTCCTGGGCAATAAAATTTGCCATTTCCTCACTCAAATGCCAGCAATAAAACCAGAGTTACCAGCTTGCATTGTTGAAAGATGGTATTTTTACAGGAAAAGCAAAATCACGACTCTCACAAAAAGACCCTGGCCACTGATCTGACCTTGGTGTTCTGCTGCACATGGCTGCCCTGGCAGCATGGTGGGTTTAGACTAAAGGAAGAGCACTCGGTGATTGTGTCAGAAGGCGGAATTGCCCGTTTCCAGACAGCATCTAATCCAGAGTGAAGCCCCCCGCACCGCCCCGTGGTTGTTGTGTAGCAGAGTGAACCAGCAGCATTCAGCCAAGCTGAATTGTCCCATCCCTAAATTGGTGTCCCTTTCTTTTCAAAGGAATTCGACCTGGACGTGGTAGCTATGGTCAATGACACAGTGGGCACCATGATGACCTGTGCGTACGAGGAACCCACCTGTGAGGTTGGACTTATTGTAGGTGGGTGTCCTGGAAGTGTCTCCTCTTGGGGAGAAGGCTGGCTTTGCTGTTTTATGGGGCCTGGACACAGCAGCACAGTCCTTGGGTGCGGGACAGTCCATCTGTCTGTACTGTCTCCTTACCATCTCAGCGCTAGACTAAGGCTGCAGCATTCTCCATTGAGAATGGAGTGGCGCTAGCCTGGCCAGCAGAGCCACTCTCTCGGGCAGTATGGAGGCTGTGGATAGGCATCGAGGGTGGAGTCAGGCTGGAAAAAAAGCAGAGGCTGCCTTCTCTTCTCACTATGCTTAGAGCTGGAAAGGGCCAGAGTCGTCTAGGTGCCATTTTGCCTGCAGTGGCCAGTTTGAGTGACCCCAGCCACTGACGGGAGGCTCAGATACTGGTCCTGCAGAGTGTCCACTCATGCCGATCATGTTGGGGATCTGGACCTGGTGAACATCTAATCCCTGAAGTGTATCTGTCAGGGCTGTGAGGAAACCTTTACTCGTCCCATTGTTCCTCTTTGTAACACCAGGGATACTGGGGAAAGACCCCAAATATGGTCAACATCTGGAGGCTTTGCTGGGGTCAGGAGAACTGTCACCCCTCTTGGTGTGACCATTTGCTGAGTGCCTGGAGACTGGGATGTGACCCAGTCAGCTGTGCTCCTGAGCCAGGAAGAACTTTTCAATTTGTTTTTAAACCACTTTGTCCAGCTTCATTGAAATGTGGAGAAGCAGCCTTATTCCTCCTTATTTCTTCTTTGCCAAAGTTCTCTCCACCCAGCCACTCCCTTAGGTAGGCTGGCCAGGCAAAACGAGGGTGATGCAGCACTGTCTACTCCTCTGGGCCAGGCCGGGCCTCACCTTCCTGCCTGCGAGCTAAGGCAGCCCAGCCCAGGACAGCCACACTGCTTGCTCCTGGCACCAGGGTCTGGCCACCTCTTTCCTCCATCAATTGATCTCTTTGCCCAGAACTCCTGTGGGCCAGAGCCTGGCTTCCGTGTTCTGACTTTCTTTGTACCTCCTTCCCTTCCATTTCTGGGGGCTCGTCTTCTCTTAGTTTTATATTTCAGATAAAAGGGAGCTGAGGAAACAAAACAAATAATCCAGTGACACAGTTGAAGTCCACAAACTCTTAAGTTTCTTCAAAGGGGACGAAAATGACTGAACACTTTAGGTCTGGCCAGGAAGCATGTCTTTGTGCTCCCCTCTTCCCCACACGATGTTGCCAGTCCCTCAGATCCCACCTAGGATGAGTCCATGGTGCTCTGGGCCTTGCTATCGGGAGCGTGGTCCGTGGCCAGCAGCAGCATGACCGGAAGCCTGTTAGAACACAGCACACCCAAGACAGGCTCCACATGGTCATCGGCACCTAGGGTCCTGGTGCATATGAGAATGTCAGTGGGGAGGGCTTCTGATTGGTTGGTTTTTAAATTTGCAGTTCATTCAGTAAGACAAATTGAGTGACCACAAGCCTGAATGTTTTGGCTACTAAAACTGCTATGAATGCCTCCTCTCAATTTCTTTTGTTTTGTTTTGTTTGTTTTTGAGACAAGGTCTCAGTGTGTCATTTAGGCTGGTTTTGAACTCACTATGCAGCCTGCCTCAGCCTCCCAACGCTAAGATTACAGGCATGTGCTGCCATGCCTGGCTCCTCTCAGTTTCTTTACTTAGCTTTTCTTGAGTTAGGACAGCTGACAATTTGTGGTCCCTCCATAGTCATAGGGGGCCATTTTGAGTATGTGGATATGTCTGTGTCTGTCTATGGACATGTGTCACTGCGCTGGCTCTGAGAGTCTCCCAAACTTAACCCATCCTGCAGTAGTAGGTTCCTTGACTCTTTGTCACCGAAAAAGCATTTTCAGAAAGGAACTAATAGGGTTTATTAGACAAAGACAGAGAGTATACAGTGCACTTAAGAGGAGTGCTGCGCTCAGAGAAATGAGATGCATTGCAGTTTGGGGCTGGGTGCATTGTTACTTTTCTTGGGCTGAAAGCTTGGGTTTAAAGTGCTCCTCAAAAGGGTACCACCCATTCACAGGCATGGACGAGTTTTCATTTTCATAGGCGATTTAAACATTCTCTGAATTCACTCCACCCATTATTTCCTCTCTTTTGGGGCCATTTTATGGCCTTCTAGTTATGAGTCTGAAAGGAAAGGATCATAAGTCTGGCAATGGCTATTGACCTTGGGACTGTCCTAATCTCAGGCCCAGGCCCCTCTCCATTTCTTTCTTAACTGGGGCAATTCATGGCTTTCCAGTGGCGTGGCTGGGAGGGAAGAGGGGTAGGTGCAGCCAAGGACTGTTGGCGTGGGGCTGTCTCAGGTGACTTACGCTAATTGTTAGAAGTTGCAGTGTTCTTACAAAGTGCAATTTTTAGTTCTGATTTCCTTGTCTCCTTTCTGCCTACCTTTTATGTCTTCTATCCTACCTCCCTTGCCTGCGTGTGTCTTTTTTTCTTCTAATCTGAATCTTGCCTACATTGGAGGTACATTCTTTTGTTGTAAGATCTTCTTCTGTTCACAGAAATATAGCCCTGTCTGGCAGGTCACCCTGGCAGGCTCTGGGCACAAAGTAAGTTCATCAGATGCTCTCTGGAGAGTCAGCTCAGGTTTTACACTTATATTTTGGCATTCCCTGGAAAACACTGGGAAAGCAAAGCTATTGCTTTGTCGCAAACACATTCCCGGTGGGCTCACGGGCCTCAGGCCCAGCCGCAGTGCCCGAGTGCGGTGGCATAGCCACTCACCCTTTGTGTGTTGCAGGGACCGGCTGCAACGCCTGCTACATGGAGGAGATGAAGAACGTGGAGATGCTGGAAGGGAATGAGGGGCAGATGTGTATCAACATGGAGTGGGGCGCCTTCGGGGACAACGGGTGTCTGGATGATATCAGAACAGAGTACGACAGAATGGTGGATGAATATTCTCTAAACTCGGGGAAACAAAGGTAATTCTGCCTGTTGGACAAGGCAGCTGAGGGTCGGGAGTGGGAGTGTTGTGCTATATCCCGCCTGGTGGACAGGAAGTTTCTGTTAAGAGTGGGATCTCCACAGAGGCTTCAGTTCCTTGGATTCACTCCTGACCTTGGTGTTTGGCCTAGGGATGGCAGAGAAGCCAGGAAGATGGGGCCCCTGTCATGGCAAAAGATGGCCCAGGATGTGTCCAGAGGACACCACTGCCTCAGTAGCTTTTTTCCATACCGGAACTAAGTTACTTGCCCCTCAGAACAATATGGGAACCGGGGCGTGGTGGCTCACGCCTTTAATCCCAGCACTCTGGAGGCTGAGGTAGGAGGAGCATTGTGAGTTCGAGGCCAGCTTGGGCTACAACGTGAGCGCAAGACTGGCCTGAGCTACATAGTGTGACCCTGCCTAAAAAAACCAGGGCTGGGAGTTTGGCTCAGTGGCTTAAGTGCCTGTCTGGCAGGCCCGAGGGGCCTAAGGCCCTCTCACACTTTGTCTTTCCCACTGGGCTTCCTCGCCACCTGGTGGCTTGTGGGAGCTTGGCAGCCCAGATCTCAAGGACTCTGATCGACAAGCTGTGTGTGTCCACTCAACATGGACAGTCCCCAGCAATCTGTGCATGCCATGGCCAGGCTAAGTGGATCGAAGTCATGTCCTGTGGAGCAGAAAGAAGGGCCAGAGTAGCACCTCCTAACAAAGGATGGTGTCCTGTACCTCAAGATTTTTTTTTAAACATTTTCTAAGCACTGCCTAGTGGGTATGATCAAAAAATATGGCCAGTGTTCAATTTTTTTAATCAATTATAGGAAAAGACACATTGGCATTAATTCTCCTCAAAGTACTGCCCCTTGCTTCAAGCACATTTGACATTTTTCCGAAGCAGTTCTGGCACCCCTCTTTCAATATAGGCTGTTATGGCTGCCTTGATGGCTTGCATCAATTCAGAACATTTACCTTTTGTGGTCATTTTGACACTTGGGAACAGCCAGAAGTCACCTGGTGCCAGATCTGGTAGATAAGGTGAGTGAGGACGCACCATCGTGCTTTAACAAGCCTGCCTTTCTGTTGAGTGGCCCTCAGCAGCGGTATTCACCATACATTTGATCTCAAAGACACAAAGAGGATGTGCAGAACTGCTTCGAAAAGTGGCAAGAACAACGGAACAAGTGTGTTTAAAGCAAAGGGGATTAATTAGTGGCAATGTCTTTTACTGTAATAAATTTTTTTAAGCACACATTGTACCTTCTTTTTTTTTTTCTTTTAACAGCACAATTTATTTATTTATTTATGTTTGGTAGCAGGGATCAAACTCATGACCTCGCGCTTGCCAGGCAGGTGCTGGGCCACTGAGCTAAACCCCTGGTCCACACACTGTACTTTCTGATCAACCTTTGTATGCTGTTATTTACTTAGTAATTTTTAAAAATCAGAGTATATATTCTCAACTATAATGAGAGGGAAGAAACAGGAAAAAGGCAATATTACCATAAATAGACAGCAGTCCCATCACAAATATGGTGAAGAATAGTGTCACTCACTTCAAGAACAGTACAGCCCCATCAGAAGCTCTTAAGCCAAGACCCTCTTTGTTGCAAATGGAATGAGTGAGTGTTGGCAGGGCTTGAAGCCATCCCATCACCAAGCTGAGATTGTCCCTGATTCCCTGCTATTGTTTGTTTTCCTATGGACCACATGAAATGTGTCCAGGAGCATCTGGTTTCCAGGGACTCTTCTCGCCTTGGGGATCCTGGGCCTGGGTATGGGCTGTGGGACCTCCTAAATCCTTGTCATTTTTTATGGCCCTTGAGTATGCAGAGGGCAGAGCATTGAAAGCCCCCAAGAGTAGGTTGTCCCCAGGAGTGTATGGCCACTGAATTCTTCTTCTGCCTTATCACCTGCCATGTGCTTACCCAGTCTTCCAGGAATTTGTAGAACCTTCCAAAAATTGAGGGCCGTTTTTCCCTTGTTGTCTTCTTGTTCCTCTCAGTTGTAGCCAGTAAGTCTTCACTTATTCAGCAACTATGAACTGAGCGCTTGCTTGGCTCGCGCCATGCCACGTCCTGGAGTCTCAGAGCTGAGCCACACAGGCTGCCTGTCCTCTAGGCCCGTCAGTCACTGCATCGTGACCTGTGTGCAGCGAGCCTGTGTGGAGAAGGAGAAGGGCGAGGTGTGAAGGAGCCTGGGGCAGGCAGGGAGAGCAGGCTCAGGAGCGCGACAGGCTGCTCCGGGGATGTGGCCTCAGCCAGGCAAAGGCAGGAAGTCAGCAGGGGACAAGGCCATCCAGAGGTGGCCATAAATGCCAGGGGTGTGGTGTCTGATGCGGGAAGGGAGGAGGGTTTCCCAGGCCTTCCTCGTCCACCCCTCAGCCTCTGCCAGGCAGCTTGGGGCAGGCACGCAGCCTGATGACGCCCTGAGCAACTGTGACACCCAGGGCTGCGCTGCGGGTCCCCCAAGTGCTCAGCAGGGTCACTTCCTTCCCGTCTCAGGTATGAGAAGATGATCAGTGGAATGTACCTCGGTGAAATCGTCCGCAACATCCTCATCGACTTCACCAAGAGGGGCTTCCTCTTCCGAGGGCAGATCTCCGAGACCCTCAAGACCCGGGGCATCTTTGAGACCAAGTTTCTCTCTCAGATCGAAAGGTGCGTGCAGAGGGGCTGCTGTTCTTCTTTCTGTCTCTAGGACTCTGACTACTCTGGGTGTCTCAGGGAAGTAGGGTGGTACAAAATCTGTCTTTTGTCTCTTCATTTCACTTAGCATCATGTGTTACGATTTCCTCCCCTCTTAAGGATGAATAGTATTTGATTGCCTGTATACGCCACATTTTACCTACCCATCCACCTTTTGGCTATGGTAAATAATGCTGCTGTGCACGTGAGTGTGCAGATATTTGCTTTCACTTTTGTGTACACTCACAAATGAAATTGCTGGATCGTATGATAATTTCATTTTTGGGGTTTTTTCGGCTTGCTTGTTTTTTGACATAAGGTCTCACTACGTTGTTCTGACTGGCCTTGAACTCACTGTGTAGCCCAGGTAAGCCTCAAACTCATGGAGATCCTCCTGCCTCAGTCTCCCAAATACTAGAATTACAAGTGTGTGCTACCATGCCCAGCTCTTGTTTTTGTTTTTTGAGACAGGTTCTTGCTACGGAGTTTGGGCTGGCCTTGAACTCACTATGTATCCTAGGCTGGCCTCATAATTATGGCTATCCTTCAGCCACAGTCTCTTGAGTGCTAAGATTATGGGTATGCACCACCATACCTGGCTATGGAAATTCCATTTTTAATTTTTGTTATTGTTGTTTTGTTTTATTTTGTGTTTGTTTGTTTGTTGATTTTTTGAGGCAGGTTCTACATAGTGTAACCCAGGCTGACCTCAAACTTCAAATCCATCTCACTTCCTGAATGCTGGGATTGTAGGCATATACCACCACGCCCAGCCTGTTTTTAATGTTTTGAGGAACTGACATGTCTCCACAGTGCATGCACCATTTCACCTTCCCTCCAGCAGCACCTGTCGTTCCAGTTTCTCCACATTGTTGCCGACATTTGTTATTTTCTCTTTCTTGTTTTCCTAATAACCACTCTAATGGGTGTAGAGTAGTAGGAAAGGCCTTTTGAAGCATGCTAGCAAAGAGATCATAAAGCAACAAATTAATTGCCAACTGTAGCTACCTAGATTCTGTCAGTGTAGAAAAAGTTATTAGTCAAACTTAAAAGAGAGCAGTGAACCGAGGGAAACATTTGCTTTGTGTATGACGAGTTACAAGAGTATGGCCTGCTGGGCAAGAATCCTGACCCCTACTGTGCCCCCTGGCTGTTACTCAGCTTCTTTATCTTTAAAACGAGTGGGAAAAACCATCTACCCATCTATGTAATGGTTGGTTGAGGAGTAAATGAGGTATTGGATGGAAAACCCCAGTCACACAGTAAATCCTTAAACGGGCTGGCTGGTCTCACCGTCACTGTTATGCTCATCATCAGTCATTGTCATCTCTTTCAGTTTAACACAAATAAGACAAGTATCCCAGGGGAAAAAGTCTTGGGCCATAATGGACAGCTCATATGACCCATGAATAAATGAATGAATGGGGAAAGGGCCTTCCTCACTAATTCAGAATGCAAATGAAACCACAGTGTGGGGAAGCCATTCTTGCAAAATTGTCCAAAGTCTTCACAAGTTTAAAAAGTGTTCAGGACACCTGTGGCCAAAGACTGTGTCTGGAAAAGTGAGTTAACAGTTTTCTGAAAGGCGTTTGGCAATATATGTCAGGTCCTCTGACACATGTATATATCCTAAAGAAGAGATTAAACTTCTGCACAAAGATTTATAAACAAGGTGTTCCATCAAAATGTTAACCATATAGTGGCAGACAATTGTGAAAAAATTAAACTGCTCTAAACTGGCTAAATTATGGCAATGCCTAGATAGAATAGAATAGAATAGAATAGAATAGAATAGAATAGAATAGAATGCTGCTGTTTTCTATCTTGTTTTTAGATAGGGCTCTACAAAATTGCTCAGACAAATGGATCAAGAAAAGATACAGAAAAGCACATACAAAGGAGGATCTCGTTTTGTGTATCATAAGGACAGTATCATGTGTCTTACTCATTTTCTTGTTGCTGGGACAGACTATCAGATACCCAAAACTTAAAGGAGAGGTTTGTTTTGGTCTGTGGTTGGCTGACTCCAAGGCGGAAACAGGATTGCAGAGGGGCGTGGCAGAAGAAAAGGTGCTCAACCCATAGCAGCCAGGAAGCAGAGAGAGGAAGGGAGGAGCCGGCAATGAGAATCCATAACTTTCAGGACACACAGTGACCTCCTCTAAACCAGGCCTCCCGTCCTAGTAGCACATTCAGCTGCCAGCTCACCGATGGGTGAATCCACTGTTGAGTGCAGTGCCCCCCCATCCAGTCATCTCCCACACTCAGGAGAATTTTAGGGGATATTTTAGATCTAAATCATAACACTGCACAAAATTGACTGAAAGGAAATGTACTGAAATGTTAATAGCATTTTCCTAGATTGTGAGATTGTGGATAGTTTTTTTTTTTTCTTTCCAGTTTTAAGTTTTCTAGATTTGCCAGGTTTTTCTACAGTTTAGCGTATAGTACTTTGGGGATCATTAGGAAAAAAAAAAAAACGACTTTGTGATTTTGAAGAGGAAAAATTCCATGATGATGACCAGAGATACAGGGCCAGACCTTTGGAGTGGGCCCCACTTCATGCCGCCCCCTGGCTTTTGTCCACCACAGTGACCGATTAGCGCTGCTCCAGGTCCGGGCCATCTTGCAGCAGCTGGGTCTGAACAGCACGTGCGACGACAGTATCCTTGTCAAGACGGTGTGCGGGGTGGTGTCCCGGAGGGCTGCGCAGCTGTGCGGCGCGGGCATGGCTGCAGTGGTGGACAAGATCCGGGAAAACAGAGGGCTGAACCATCTGAACGTGGCTGTGGGGGTGGATGGGACGCTCTACAAGCTTCATCCGCAGTGAGTGGGGGCTTCCGATTGGGATGGGCTTGCTGGGTTGGCGAGTTCTTTGGGTGTTTTGGGCTATGTGGTGTGGTTCCCCTAGGGAAATTCCTCAGGGTGTCTGGGGAAATTCCTTCTGGGACTGAGCCCTCTCTGGGACAATAAGCAGCCCTAGAGTTTGCCTGAGTCCTTGGGTAGTGGAGAAAGCTCCCCCGGCCGGCTCACCGGATGGCACCCCAGACCCTCCCTCCTTGTTCTGGTCCCCTCTGAAGTGGGTGTTGCTGGGAGATAAGTGGGGACGGCGTGGATTTACCAGCTGCAACCAGGTAGTGAGGCTGTCCTTCCTAAGTTTGGACAGGAAATAAGAGAGGAGGGGGACCAGGTGGCTTGTTCACCTGCAAAATCAGCTTGTCTCAACTCGGAAGGGCGGGTGCAGTGCTGGCCCTGGGTCCCGAGGCAGGGAGGGTCAGGGACTGGCCTCTTTTTGGTGAAGTGCAGGAACCCAGAGTCACCTTTGACTTAGAGGTGATCCCTTACTGGAGGGCTCTCTCAGCTGCAGGCGCGGGTGCCAGGCTGCAAGCCGTGCTGGGTGGGGTCTCAGGGCTGCAGCTGGGATGAGTGATGTCTGCTCCCATGTTGCCTTCTGAGCCTGCCCAGTACTTGACCACCTGGGGTCTGCCTCAGGGGTCCCTGACCTGGCCCCAGCTTTCTTACTGTGGTCCCTGGGAGGTGGAGGTGTCTGAGCATCGCCTCCTAAGTCGTGCAGTGCAGCTTGTCTTTGGGAGCCTGGGTTGTGCCTCCCTGCGGGAAGCTGTGGGGACAGCATTGGCCATGGAGCTTGAGTATTTTTAGGCAGGCCTCGGGTTGTCTGTCAGCTTCCTACACCAACCTTCTCTCTCTCTCTTATTTTTTGTTTTTGTCTTTTTCAGTTTCTCCAAAATCATGCACCAAACTGTGAAGGAACTGTCACCAAAGTGTAACGTGTCCTTCCTCCTGTCTGAAGACGGTAGTGGCAAGGGGGCTGCCCTCATCACAGCTGTGGGCGTTCGGCTCCGAGGAGAAACCAGCAGCTAAGAGTGCAGGACTCCCAGCCCACCATCCTTCCAGCACCTCTCTCCAAAAGCGACAACCCCCCTGTTCCTTCCAGCGAGCCATGCTGGGGACACCCCCAGCGCCAGAGCCCGCCACACTGCAGCAGGGAGGAAAAGAGAATCCAACTAAGGTGTATAACGTAGGGTACCACATAGAGTGTGTGCTGTTGATAATCTCTCACCTGGACCCCTCACCTGCCCTACCACTCTGCATGATTTGATTTCAGCCCGGTCGTGCGTTCCCCACTTGTGAAGTGTAGCGACATCCATTTCTACCACCGGTGCCCATCAACCGGGTTGTCTGTTGGCTCAGATGAAAAGTCACACCGCCAGACAGGCCCTTGGGGCCTCCACAGCCGGTCCTTGGGGTCACCTACCCTGGGTGAAGTGTATTATCACCAGCAGACACTGCCGGACTCCGCTCCCCAGGGGCACGGCCTGCAGGGCGAGTGTGGACATAGCATCACTGCTTCCTCCTGTCCCAGCACCCACCTTGGCCTGGCATCCTGTCAGGGTGGGTCAGTGCCACTAAACCGTGTGTCCATGGAACCAGTCCTAGCCACGTCATGACAGTCTTGCAGTCTGTGTGTCTTGTCGGGGGAGGTGGGCAGTCCCGCGGGAAGGTGTCTTGTCTCCATTTGGGTAAAAGGAGCCAACCCACAACGACGCGTCACTGGAATTCCTATCGCTTTTGTGAGCCATGTTGTATGACCCAGTAAACTTTGTACTGATTCAAGAACCTGACTGATGCATCCTGGCTGGCAGAGGGGAGATCTTGGGATGTAGTGAAAACCAGAAGCTGGGGATTTTTGTGGGTGGGGAAAGTTTAAAATAAAGATTATGGCCGTCAGCCCCCCAGCCTTGGTTGAGCATGAAGACTTCTTTACCATTCCTGCAGTGTCCCAGAGGCACGCTTTCACCTGGTCTGCAGCACCTCCCCTGCCCATTCTGTTCCCTCCCCAGTCTCCTGCTGTCCTCACCCGAGGGCCCCGAATGAAGGGACAGAACGAGAGGCCTCTGTCCTCTGTACTTGCCAGAGCACAGCCAAAGGGAGGCAGCCTTCAGGGACTGCGTACACTGGTGCTCTCACCACCGCCAACAACCGGACGCGGCCTCGCCTCCTTCCCGGCTGCACAGGGCAGCCAGTCACTATGTCCCCGCTCCTGCACGCCAAGTGTGCAGATGGCCTCAGGGCAGGGCTGCTGTGCTGTCCCTTCCCCATCCTAACAGTCCCTGCCTGACCCTCTCAGCCCACCCCTCAGGCTGTTCCAGCCCAAGACTGACATTCTGAGCTTTTCCCTTGGAACCCTTCAGTGGCTTTCAAATCAGTGCATCCAGGTGCCCCACAATGTCCCAGCCACCATGGCAGATCTAAGTGACTCCCCCAGCACTGACAGCATCCCCATGCAGCTTGGTGCGATCAGTCTTTATTGGTGGCACCAGTAGTGCCAGTGTTCAGCACAGTGACTTCTGGGGAGAACACAGATGACATTGAATTTTGGGTGTGCATTTACAGTGGCACACGGTTCTGAAGGGGCCCTGGATATGCATGTGGGGAGAGCCTTTGGCTGGACTGGGCGAAGCCCAGAGCATTATAGGAGCTGGGAGGTTCTCTGCCTGCTAGCTTCTTGCTGCCAAAGTGAGGTGGGACCTGTGTCGCTAGTTGGCAGAGTAAAGATAAGCGTGGCTATGGTTTATTGAATGCAGTCTGTGTGGCCTGGTTTATAGGCATCAGTTCCATTGATCCTCAGAGCAGCCGCGAGTGGTAGTTTTGTCACTGGGCAGAAGAGGCTGGGGGTCAGACTGACTTGCCCAAGGCACAGCTGAGGTTTCCTTTGACTCTTATCCACATCTACTCAGGGTGGCCTCTGGCTTCTTAGATTCTGAAGCAGAGAAACCCTAGGTTGACTCACAGTGGGTGAGCTTTGCAAAGTAAGGTAGCTCTTTCCTTGTGTGGTCTCAACAAATCAGTGTCATGGCTGTGTGCTGCCCACAGACATTTTTGTGAGCCAAAATTAGTAAGTCCAGAGGGTTCACATGCAAAATTGGACTTCCAGCTGTTCTTGGAAGATCTGGCAACTGTGGGCTTCCATTACTGTACATTCATACCATACATTAATTACCACAGCTGTGCTGCACTAAGCAGCCAGTCACCTTTGAGTGCCTGCCATAGTCCCGACATTTCCCTGTCACCCCAACACTAAGGCTGCAAGTCTGTTGCTTTTTATCTTCGTGTCTGCAGTTTTTCTTTTATGTTGGATCTAATTAACTCATTACATTATATGCCCAGGAAGACGTTTGGGAAAGTGTTGGCTTCACAGTCTTTGATCGTTTTCGGATCCCCAGCCCTGTGAGATGGGTGGCTGAGTCCTGGTGCTTGCATCCTCTGTAGAGTTCCTGGGGCCATCTTGCTTCCCACTGGTGGACTAAAAGGCGAGCATGGCCAAGCTTTCAGATCTGGTCTTCAACTGGCTGCCTCTGCAAGGATCTTGGGCTCTGCCCTGCAGCCAGGCACAAGACTTGAGAGCTCCACAGATTCCCCATCTTGGGGACCCCCAGCCTGCCCATTGGTAACCTCAGAGGGGACCATGTCCCCAGCCATGAACAAAATCTCTTTGGTGTGACACCTGTTGACTCTCAAGGAGAAAGATGGAGTGTGCGTCAGCTCCAGCTTATCTTCCTCGGTTGGTGTGACCCATGGGCAGCACCGGAAAGCCAGCCGGAATCCAGAGCGAAACCTGGGGGAGGGAGGGTCACCCAGAACCAGGAAGTTAGGGGTACAGGAGCCATAATGTGACTGCCCACCCCAGACTCCCATCTCCTCCAAAAGAAAGCAGCTGCTCACTCCCAAGGGCCACCATTGCCTCAGAGATGTGTTCCTTCGTGGGTCGGATTTCTAGAAACACCCAGAAGTATTCTAGAGTTTCATCTGTGACTAAAGTGGGTGATTAAGCTGACCTTGGCTATTTGTTACTACAGACAAAAAGAACCCACATAGAATTATAAAGAAATAGCAGATTTTTCTTATTTGACTTGTTAGCTGGTTTCTAGAAGAGTATTTAGAGGGGAGTCTTTAAAAAAAAAAAAAGTGGGGCTAAGAGATGCTCTTCCAAGGGACTGCTCAAGTTTGGGTACATTTGCTTAAAAATTTAACTCTCCCCATGGAGCATGGAGGGTCTGGGTGTTGGCTGGTGTACAGAGGAAGGGATTGGCACAGGGGAAGATGGGCTGCTCAGGGAGGGACAGAGAGACAAGAATAACAAGACCCCGATGAGCAAATAGGGAGAGGGTAGACCTGCACTGTCACCACCTGGGCTGCAGGGTTCCATGTTCCAAAAGAGCTACCTGCCAAATGGCTCTACAGGACCCCTGGTGTGTGACCCAAGAGCCTTTCTGGAACCTCAAGTGGCCTCCACCCCATACCCACGTGCTCTCACCCAAGCTCCTAATCGCCCTCCAAACCTCAGCTCCTTATAGTGCCATCCTTCCTACCACCCAGCCCAGCGGCCCTGGCATCACTCAGCTGCTTCACATGCCACCACCTCTCTGTCACATGTGGTTGCCAAGGCTTTAGCCGTTTCTGGACCCCAGAGAGTGGAAACCACCTCTCCCTAAAGCCATCACTGGGCCTCTCCCTGTGTCCTATCAGAGCTCATGTCCCCCTGCTCAGAGCCCACCTCCTTAACCTCGACCACATGGCCATCACTTGGCTGGCACCTTACCCTTTCCCTTGATTTGGAACTCCTGCCCCGTCCAAGGGGCTGACTCAGTTACTTGTGTCTTAGCTCAAATATAAAGCTTTGCCCGTTTGCCCCCTCCCCCCATCAAGGGCTCTCAGCACTTCCTGTCATCCCTTCCCCCGCTAGTTTTCCTGTCTCCATGGTGCTACTGCTTAGCACACCATGGGATCTTCTGCCCCACCAGTGGGTCAGCTCCCTGAAGAAAGGAGTTTCTTTGTTCACTGGTGGCTCCCACAAGTCTGGGACAGTGCCAGGCACACATTGCCACTTGCTGAGCATCTTGTGAATGAATGGAGAGTCCTGCCACACTCCCAGACCTCTGATCACCAGTGCCATCATGAGTGAATGATTCAGAGGGGAGCAGAGCCCAGGGGTGTTGGTGTTGCTCACACTCTCGGGGTGCTGTGTGGTGGGGTACCTTCCCTGATGTGACCCCCTCCCCCACATTCTCCCCCAATGTCACGAGAAATGTGTATGGGTGGACAGGAGACATACTCTGTGGATTCCTGGCTCTGTTGTTCATGTAGGAGTTTAGGAGAGTCCCCTCTCAGACTGTTTCCTCAACTGTGCCCTGGGGCTACCCAAATGCCTCCTGGAGGGTTGGGCCCCCAGGAAGTTCTCCAAGAATCAGTTCCCTCACTTCCTGCCTGCCTTTCTCAGGTGAGTGTGATACCTGAGCACCAGACCCCCATGGCATGGTGAGTAGTCTGGGCTCCTGGGCAGTCTTGCTGGGCCGAGACTCAGTCTCAGCCTTGCCCCTCCTCTTACCCACCCACCTGTGGGCTTCCCCTGGCTGAGAACATCTCCTGCCTTGCTCACCAGCTTCCCTCCTCCAAGGCCTCAAAGCAGATGCCAACTGCCCTCAGATTCCAGGAGCTGAGGAGTGGGAGAGCCCTGGTCCCTGCTCCCAAGTCATCTCTGCTCAGGTCACTTTGCAGCTAAACTGTAGAGGAGGAAATGCACTGTGACCCCCCAGCCTGCCCCCAGCCTCCTCTCCAGTGCTTCATGTGCCAGGCAACTGCTGCTCACCTGATCCAGGCAAGTCCTCAGGAGGAAACTGGAAAACATCAGGAGAGAAGCAGCCAACCCTCCTTCGACCTGATTCTTTTTCCTCCCATTTGTCCTTCTGTCCCTCTCTACTCCTCCCTTCCCTTCATCTCTCTGGTCCTGCTTTCTCCTCCTTGTCCCAGATACAGACCCAGAAAAGACAGTGGGGACGCAGGGCAGTGGGCACCCATGTAGGTCCTGTCCATGGGTACTGGGGGGGAGGGGGAGCTGGGGTGGGCCCACCTTCGGTTGAGGCAGCAGTAGATGATGGGGTTGTACATGGTGGAGCTCATGGCCAACCAGAAGAGTGCCAGGTAGACCTGCTGGATGAACTTGTGGCAGTAGATGTCCTCCTGGAAGCTGCCCAGGATGAAGTAGAGATGGTAGGGCAGCCAGCAGATGGCAAATGTCACCACCACCAGCACCATGGTCTTCACAAACTGCTCCAGGAGAGTCTCAGGTCACACCTCAGCCCCTGAGGCCAAGCCCCACCCTGCCAGGGCACCTGCTGCCCACGTACTCCTGAGCTCCACTCTGGTCCTTTGCACGGGCCGTCCCTCTGCTCATACCACTGTCCTTCCTTGAAGTCCTTACACCTAGGAGCCCAGCTGAGTGGCCCCCTCTTCCCTGATCCCTTTCCCTAGAGAGTGGATAAGGTCTCGTGCCTCACCATACCTTGAGGCGCTCCTGTCCCATTCTGGAGTCCCAGGGTACACTCTGGCTGGGATCTGTATCTGCTATAGCCCTTCCGTCTATGGGCACTGAGGTCCAAACAGGGACCCTGAGCCTCCCCCCAGAGGTCGAGTCCCTGACCCCCAGATGCCCAACCCCAAATGCTGGGCCTCTACAGGCACAACCTGCACTGTCCAGCACCCTAGAAAGGATGGAAGGCGAACTGGATGACAAATAGAGGGCAGCTCTCTGGGAGAAGGGACACCTGGAAGGGTTCAATGCCCAGCGGCCTCCCTGGACAGCCCTGGAAAATCCCCTACTATTGGGAGAGGCCATGGCTTTGACCTGCCTCCTCCTCCTGCCTAGTACGAAAGGGGTGCGGCCTTTCTTGAGGGACAGCAGAGGAGGTCGGGTTCCTAGAATGCAAAGGGCCCCTGGATGGCAAGGAGAGGGGGATATTGGCACGTCCCACGGAAACCGGGGACACACTAGAAGAGACCAGACTGTAAACCGGCCTCCAGGTCTCTCAGCACTTGAGGACGCTCTGAGACTCTATCCAGGTGAACGCCTGCAGGCATTTCTAAGGGGCTTCTAAAATTCAACATTCCAGGTATTCAAAATTCTGTTTTAAGATTCCGTCATTCTAAGATTCTTTAACTTTGTATTTACTCCCAAGCCAAAGACGATTCACCGGCTGGGGAGGAAGGAATTCAGGCTGGGGCTCGAGCTTGGCACTGAGGCAAATTACAGGCCGAGACAGTGCTCCCAGGCGCTGCTTTGAGCGCCAACTCCGCCCCCGTCCCAGCCGTCTCCCTT
>RJWM01034682.1:0-19519 GCA_004363535.1 Dasyprocta punctata | reverse complement strand
GCAGCACGTGGAGGACTGAGCTGGGGGGAGGATGGAAGTGGGGCAGCTGGGCTGGACTCAGGACAGCATCCAGGGTCTGTCCGTGGCAGCTGAGCAGGACTAGGACCTGCGCTCCCACCAAGGATCTTAACAATTAGTCCCCCTCAGCCTCTCTCCCTCCCTCCCTCTCTCTCTCTCTCTCTCTCTCTCTCTCTCACTCTGTCTCTCTCTCTCTCACACACACACACACACAGATTTCCATGCACATATCCATTTCATCTAAGAAAAGTATATTTAAAATTTGAATGCTCACATTTTCACAAAATTTATATATATTTGTCAGAGGTTTCAATTTCTTTAGTGTATTACTTGTATTACTGGTATAATTATTGACCACTCATCTGTGTATGATGTTCCATGAAATAGGAAATGACTTCTGTATGCTAAATAATGTCCCCCTCCTGGTAACAGTTTCCAGTGAATCAGGAATACACTGACCAGAGGGAAATGGCTGACAGTCCTGACCCCTTCACATTCGTGGTTCCTAAAGGCAGAGCTGAGGTGAGGTCCTCACACTGAAATCACTGCCTCTCTGAAGTGACCATGAAGCTCAGCTTGCAAAACTAAGCTATCTTCCTCCTTTATCCTTCTCTGCTCCACACCTGAGTCCAGCGTAATCACTGACCTGCCCCGTGTTTAGGGACAGAGAGTTCCTGTCCCCAGTGTGATGTCCCAGGTGCACTTGCGCCACCCAGCCAGGGTGGGCCTACCTCCCAGGACACACCACCACCTGGGGTGGAGCCAGCTCTTCACTGTTTCTGTTTTAAATTCCTGTTTCCCAGGAGATCCTAGAAATTACTAACAATTTATTCTGTGCACCCTGTTGTGTCTTTTTCAGTGTCTTTTCAATTTTAGGGATGAATATTTAGATGTATTTTTTACTTTGTTGAATCAGACCCTTGGTTCTTGCTAGTAACGGTTTAAATTTAACTTCTGAAGTCACATAAGTTTCCTGCTCCAAGCTCATAAGAAGCCAGAAAATTATTTCCAGCATCAAAAAACTAGAAAAAGCCATAAAAGTTGAGCAATCTCATGTAATATTGAACCCACAAGAGTTATATTGCAGGCAGATCAATTACCTAGAAAAATGGAGGACTGGAAAATCCAGCATCACTGGTGACACCTATTTCCTTCATACAGAAGTCACGGAGGCACACAGTGGTGGGGGGGGCAGTGCGTGGTGATGGGGATGGCTGGAGGACAGCAGAGGGCCAGGGCGAGGGTGAGAGCTCCTGGGGTCACAAAACCCACAGGTTCCCCCAGAGCCCTCCGTGATCTCACGGTGAGGATCCAAACAGCCCCCCAGGGCTCTGGCCGGGAGAAAGGAGGACCGATCCCCAAGCACTGCACTGAGAGCCTTCCCCAGACACGCAGGGAAAGGGCTTCAGTCATAGCTTGTATCTAGATGTTCCCCCAAACCTCACGCTCTCTACATGGGGAGATGTGAAGGTGGCTCGGTGTGATGCTGGGGTAAGGGTGTGAGCCTTGGGGATAAACGGGTGGATAAGGGCAGGCAGACCCTGGATGTGTTTAGCACTACCCAAAAGCCTTTTGGCCTGGATAAGATAAAAGGGAGAGGCAGACTTGCTGCTGCTGCTGCTGCTGCTTGCTGTCCTCTGCCAGCTGCCTGTCCTGCCATGAAATGGGCTTTCTTACCTCTCTGATGCCTCTCTGCCGTGCCATCCTGCCTTGGAACCAGTTGACTGTGGACAGAAACTGGTACAAACTGATCTAAATAAACCATTCTTCATGTAACTTTCATGTCAGGGCTTTGTCTCTGCAACAACAATGATAACAAATACAACTTTTGTGGTAGACTGACAACTGGTGTGGTAAACTTAACACCAGTTGAACTGAATCAGCGTGGTCCTGAGTGTGGAGGGCCCACCCGAGGACTGTTGCCAACAGCACAAAAAGAACTGCAGAGAACAAAGCGTCGTTGTGTGGCAGTGTTGGTTTTCCTAGGTGACGTTGGTTCTCCTGTTGCCATGGGTTCACCTGGAGGAGCTCACTGAGCTTCTCTCCTGATATGAATTTGGCTGCTGCTATCATCAGAGGAGCTCGGGACCTTGTTGTCACTAATAATGGATGAGTTCACTTTTGGGGAGCTCTGAACACTGCTTTGCGCATGGCTTTCTGGCTCTAGAGGGCAAGATGTGTGCTGTTCAATCTCCTGAAGAAGGCATCACACCGGCTTCCTGATATGCACTTAGCTATTTTCATCAGAAGAGGAGCTTGGGACATCATTGTTGCTGAGGGTGGTTGTAGTGCTTTTCAGGGGAGCTCTGCTCCTTAGTTTGAGGGCAGCTTCCTTGATCAAGTGCAGACTCCTCAACTGCTGGCACAGACCCTTCATCTCACTGGCACAGACTTTGTACTTTCCCCACTGACATTTGGGCCTTCCCAGTGCAGATCCGTGAAACAGACTTGCATGAGAGATCCAGGTCCTCAGCTGGATTCTTTGGATTTTAGTACATGAATAGATTTCCTGCTCTCTTTCTTCTGCGTGATTATCATAAAAAATACTGTAAAATATGTGTGTTGTATTGTCTAGTTCTCTTTGCAAATCCTGATTACAACAGATTTCTGAAAATTATTCATGGTAGACACTCAGTTATTACCAATTTCAAAAATTTCATTAACTAATTTCAAAGCTCCACGTGAATGGCGCCTCTTCCAATAGCAGCATCCTGTGCATGGTATCCTGTGCACGATGTCATAATACATAATTGTTCAAAAAGGGAAAACTCTAATGAGATTAATGTTTTGAATTTAGGAATAACCCCCAGAGAACAACGGGAGATGGTGAATGTAGAAAGGGAATGACCAATCTGTGAACACCCAAAGCATATAAGGCAGGAAACCTAACCCAGATGGCCTTTTTCTTCCCAGATGATTCAAACTTCTGTGAGGCAGGCACAGTATTCCAGTCCTTCTATCCAGTTTCTGCTGATCTTTTCAGATGGAACTTGGATCACAGGATGTCTTAGAGCAGGAAGCAGGTGGACCTCTCCTGACAATAAAAATAGCAGTGAAACAAGCTCTCAACCAACACAAATGGAATGAAAGCAGAGAGCTCAGGGAGACATAGGGGAAGTTGCGCTCAGTTTGTTCATAAAGAACAAGCACCAGAGTATGAATGGGAAGAGAGTCAGACTGGGATACAAGAAGCGAGGGGTCAGGAGGAATCTTTCCTCCAATCATGAAGGTGGGGTCATCATAGCCCTGCTTTCACCACTGCCCTGAATTTCACTTCCACTTGTCACAGACTCAAACCCAGCTAGCATTCAGAACAAGAGGTTCCTCTCAGTAGCACAAAGTACCAGACATAGCCTGGCCTTAATGTCCCCTTCATATAGGGAGTGGGAACCCTATATGCAAATATATGCTCCAACTTTAGATTTATAATGTGTTCATGGTTTGTGGGAGCTCACAGCTCCATCCCCAGAAAGGGCTGAGGTTTCTCTTTTAGGCATTGGTGTGGCATAGAAGATGAGACTGCTGGGTCTTCTCCTGTGCCTGGTGACAGGTCCCCATGGTGAGTGTCCTCAATGTCAGACTTGGGTCCATGGAAACATTACCAAAGAATGTGACTGAACTAATGGTTTATATTGTTCCCAGGAGTCAGGGCCTGGCCTGGTAAAGCCCTCGCAGACCCTGACCCTCACCTGCTCAGTCTCTGAATTCTCTATCACAACCAGTGATTACTATTGGAGCTGGATCCGTCAGCCCCCAGGAAAGAGCCTGGAGTGGATGGGGCGCATAACCTATGGTGGTAGCACTAGGTACAACCCATCCCTCCAGAGCCGCATCTCCATCTCCAGAGACACAGGCAAGAACCAGTTCTTCCTGCAGCTGAACTCTGTCACCGCAGAGGACACAGCCACCTATTACTGTACAAGAGGCACAGTGATTTGATACAAGTGTGAGCCCAGGCATAAACCTCTGGGCAGGTGCACTCGGGACCAGCAGGGGTCGCGCTGCACATACTGCTCTAGAGAAGCAACTTCACAGCCCTCCAGGTGATTAGCAATTCCCTCAGTAGCTGAGGGAAGGAAATTCTAGGAATGTTTTACATCCCTGATCCTACAGTGTTATGTTCTCATGGAATCAGGCTTTTATTCATTTCCTCGTCTGTTTCATTATTGATTGCACTACTCATTTTCAATGAAGCCATTGTTAACAGTGCATGATTGCACTCTCCCAAAAGTTTTTAGGTGTAGAAATATTTAATCATGAAAATTATTTCTCCATTGACTGCAAGTCTGCCCTCCACCCTCAGACGCATCTGTTGGGCATCTCATCCTGAAGGGCACTTTCCAAGTCTTGTTCATGCAGAGACTTTTACACTGAATAGCAGGACATCACTGTATATGTGGATCTGAGTGCTCATCTGTTATTGGAGCTGTTCATTTCCCCACCCTTGGCAATGTAGGGCGATGCCTTGTGGAGCTGTGGTAGACTCCACTGTGGAGGGGCTACGCTCAGCATCTCATTGGCAGAGATCTTCATGCTGTCATGTATCTTGTAATCATAGAATACTGCCTGACCAGTATTCATTAGGACCTAGAGTCAGTAGTAGTGACTGTCAGAACTTCTTATGCAATGTCTTAAATATCATGTCTATTTGTATTGAAAAGTGTATTTGCTATATTTACATTATGCTCAAATAAAATTTGGGCATCTATAAAAGCTGGCTTCAACATGTTTGAAATCACTGTTGTCCTCATCTTTCAGTTGACCTGGAAACAGTGGGTGACCTGACCACGGGTCCATGAAGGAACAAGGTACCCACAGCAGAGTCAAAACCAGAGAAAGGGCCAGGGCCTGCCCACAGAGGAGCCTGGGCTTCTGGTCTCTCTGTGCTCTCCTGAGTCCCTGAGGACAAGGCTGGATCAAACCTGAACAATGACTTCTATCTCATGTAAAATCCTTAAGAGTTTTTGGGATCATAGGGATTTAGGGACATGGGGAAAATGCTGATCAGTTGATCCCCTAATATACAAACCATGGTTGTCATATCTTTACATTTTCAGATATATAACCAGTCAATTATTCATAGTTTCAAAATTATGAACAAAATCAACTATTACTGGGGGAATCTGTGCAAGGATTTTAACATAATTGTAAATCCATTGTACTATCATCTGTTTATTGAACTATGTATCTATGTATTCCTCTATTATCATTGTATCCATCTGTGATCTATCATATCTCTACTCACCCATCAATACTGTGCATCCTCCTTTCATTTGTGTATCTACTATACATTTATTATTTATTCATATACTTTTTATGTAATTTTTAGTTTTATGCCTTGTAATTATCTGTCCTTCATGCCTGTATAATGCTAAGTTTAACTATTTTGTATCACACTATCCACACACATCTTACCTATTTCATCAACTGTCATCAACCTATCATTGATGGATGTATCATCTGCTTATCTTAGCTGCTTTATTTACATAGGTGAGATACAAAACTCTTGCTATGTAGTCTGGAAAGATTGACATACTTGAGAAGATTGCATAAGATGCTGAAAAAAGGGTATAACCAACAAGACCAGTTTCCCATCATTTACATCCTCATGTAAAGCAACTGACAGCACTACACTGGAGGAGACTGCATTTGCTTAAAAAAAATTATGGTTGCCCTAAATGTAGCAGTCCCTTTCTTGAGTATTTGCAATACCAGAATCAAATTTGGTGTTCATTCTGAAATCAGCAATCCTGCAACACAATTAGTATAATGTGTGTATTGAAAACTAGAAACAGTACAAATGACTTTTAAATTTGGAGCAGGCGTGCGAACTAGAAATCGTCCATAGACTGACTACTGCTTTTTCATAAAAACACAGTATTTATTCCTGCATATGAGGGGAACTGCAGACTTCGTGCTAGGTGAGGATGCAGATTACAGATATCACACCCACACCCGGGGACTCCCAGCTGTACTAGGTGTCATGGTCTGATTGGTCTCCTGTTTCTCCCTGGACACGGTTCATGACTAAGGGACTGAATGTTGTGCTATGTCCAGCAGTGCCCTGCTGTGGGAGCTGTCCCAGTGCTTTATCCACACATCTGCTGTCTGCTCTCACCCTGGGCCCACCTGGCGCTGCTCACTCCTTGGCTCTGTGAAAACCAGCAGCTCCCAGGTCAGCCCGGGTCTCCAGGGATCCTTCCTGTCTGCTGCCACCCGCACTGCAGCCTGCGCTCGCTGGTTTGGAGAGCAGCTTAGGTGTGGGTTTCTCACACTCTTGAGCATTGTGATGGTTCACATAGGAAAATTCCACAAAGCTGACCCCCAGATCACCCCAGGGTGTGGAAAGTGACTAAGAGAAATTAGAATGAGGTCAGTTTGACCCTGAAAGAACATTCGTATGTTAAAAACAATATATTTGCTAAACCAAGTTCTTTGCATTGTTCACAGTCAGTTACAGACTGAACTCCTTGTTCTAGATTTAGCCAAGAGTAACAGGTGACTGTACTAATCAGGATGTGTTTTTTGTTGTTGTTTTTTGTTTGTTTGTTTGTTTTTGCTTAAATTCTGCTTGCTGCACGGGGTCTGCGTGGTTCTGCCATCTCCCTCGTGGAACAGGCAGTTCGGCCACTGGGCTCAGCTAATAAGGGCTCTACTAAATTCACAATTGACTGCTTGGTTTTCTAGGCTGGTTTTGAACCCATAACAAGCATGAAGTTCATTCTTCTAGGCATCGACTCCAAATGCTGATTTCGTGCCTTCTTCCATCTCCTCCTCACCACCAGGAAACTCTCTGAACCGAGACCCTGCAGCTGCCGGTGGAGATGAAGGAGATCTCACTGCCCTCTCAGGCTGGTTTCCTGTTGCTCAGGAGAGGGGTGGGCAGCAGCCTCCTCTTCTCAGCTTGTCCCTCACCGATGCCTGTGTCCACTGCTCTGTGAGGAAGGGGTGGGAACCAGGGACCTCCCAACCCCTGGTGCTGCTCCAGGGCACAGCTTAGTCCAAGATGCAGCTGAATGGAAGCCTCTGTCTCTCTGACACAAATGCTCAGGATGTGGTTCAGCACTTAGGAGCAGGGCCACAGGGCTGAAACTTTGAGCCCTAAGGTTAATGTCACTGACAGAGATCTCTTTAGAAGCAGCTGTGTGCTTGGCTACTTGATCTGAACACATTAAAATTGATTTTCTTGAAGGAGGTCAAGTACAATTTGTTTCCTTTCAAAGTGAGTTGATTTTCTCACACTGTGCCATAGAAGTACTTGCAGATATAATTAAAGATAATGTTTGGGAGATTATTAGAGAGTTGGTCCCCAGTGCATCACCTTCTGCCACAGGAGAGTGGGACTTGTGTCTTCCCTATGGAAGACACATCCGCATCATATGGAGCAGCAGTGGTCACCTCCCCACTGTCTCCATCTGCCCCATACACCCTGGCCTATGGGAACCAGTTATTCCCTTTTTCTGTGAGATCAGTTATTTAATGTCCCTTAATAACAGTGGTCTCCTGAAGTATCTACCCTGCTGTCCTTGTTTTTGTTTTCTCTTAACTTGAAGATTTCCTGGTGTGTTGCTCTGCTTTCTTTCACTACCAAAAAAATCCCTGTGATAATAAATGTAGAAAGAGAATGGAGTTGTTTTAGCTCACAGTTTCACAGCTTTGAATCCATCAACAGAAGTCTCCAGGGTTCCTAGGCCTTTTCTGAGTGCAATGGAGAATAATGCAGTGCGCATCCTGTGCAAACAAACTGACTCAATTTCCAGTGATCACAAAAGAGAGAAGACCCTGGGTCTGGGAATCCCCTGCAGAGCTGTGCTCCAGGGATCTAAAGATATTCCACCAGTCCCGGCTTCTAAAGCTTTGCCTTCTTCTAATGCACTGTGCACTGGTGGCCAGGTCCTGAGCACACGGCCTTTTAGTGGGTGACTATTGACACCACAGCACCAATTCTACCCATGCTGCCTCAAATGCAGGATTTTAAATATTTCTTAGCTTGAAAACTCCATGACTTTTGTGTTATCAATTCACTCCTTGAAGGACACATTGCTGATTCATTATCTTAGCTAATGAATATAGTGGTGCAATAAATAAGATAGCAGATGATTTCTTTTGATATACAAATTTTAGAAAATTTGAATATATCCTAGCAAGGAAATTTGCGGATTACACAGAAGTTCTGTATTTTAATATTTGTGGAAAATTCATACCACTTTGTACCCAGGTTGAACCAGTTCACATAACTCTCAGAAGTGTCACAACTTCCCCTTTCTACACATCTTCACCAGGGATCATCGTTGTTTTACCCTGTTTCTTGTACTTTCGTAGAAGTACAGTGAGAGTGCTTGCTACTGCACTTTCATTTTCATTTACATTTCTAGAATTGTTATGTTGAGAACATTTTCTGAGACATTTTGTCCATTTGTACTTCCTTTAGACAAGTATCAATTGAGATTAAGTTGTCAATTTTAAATGACTTTATCTTTATACTCACTATTATCGTATTGCTTTAAAATTTTTTGACTTCATTATGCATTTCTATAACTACGTTGCTACCCAATATTGAACCAAATCTTTAGATGTTGTCTTTACTTTCTGCTGCTTATTTCCTTTGTGCAGAACATTTCTTTCAAGTTTGGTGTCATTGCATTTTTCTATATCTGCTTTTGTTTCCTATGCGTTTGCATTCTAATCAGGAAAGTATTTTCCTCTACCTAGGTTATACAGAATTTTATATATATGTTCATTAATTTTTAAAATTTTATTTTATAAATTTATGTGTTTAATCCTGTAATGTAAATTTGCAGACAATGAGAGACAAGTTTCTAATCTCATGGTTCACCATGGGAACACACATTTTCCCTAGCACTATTTACTGATGAGAACACCGATGTCCCAACTCCTGCTGCGTTTGTGGAAAATAATTTGGTTGCACAGTGGAGGATTTATTACTCAGGTTTTTTTTGTATTGTCATATCCATCAATTTTTTCAGCATCATTCTGTTTTTGGAAACTCTGTTTATATGCAACCTATACCTTTTTATATCGTCTACTATATTGGTGCATTGTGATGCCATTGGCATTGTTCTTTTTACCCAAGATTATTTTGCATTCTGGATTATTTGTGTTACTGTAGGAGTAGAGTGGTTTTGTTTCTATTTCAGGGGAAAATACCATCAGAGCTACTACAGAAATTGCATTAAGCGTGCTTATTTATTTAGGTAATTTTATTCCAGAATGTTGAGTGTTCCCCAAAGGTAATTGGAGAATATCTTTATTCCCAGCACCATGTTTTTGTGTGTGCTATGGACATTTAATGTTTTATTCTTGGGGAAGGGCTTTCAGTAACTGGATCACACACTAGAAGAGATCTTAGAACCCTACTTGCTCTGTCTGCTCTTGTGGGGGAGGCAAACTCTTCTTTGTACTCATCTCCCACCATGCTGTGCCACCCTTCACTGCACTCATGAAAGGCCACACCAGCTGTGTAGGCAAGGGCTTTATGGACATAGCCATGGCTGTACAGGAAATAATGCTGAGAATCAACAAATGAGGTAGCAAAGAATACAGCTAATAACAGGGTGAAGAGACAAAAGTACAGAATTAGAAAACAGTGAGGTATTCCTCACACATAGGTCTAATATCTCAAATATATAAAGAACTCAAAAATGTTAGATGCTCCAAAATAAAAGACCCAGTCAAAAATGGGAAACTGACAAGAATCAACACTTCTCAGGTAAGGTGCTATAAATGGGGGTGGGTCTGCCTTGCAGAGAAGGAGGTGGGCCTGGTTCCCCTGCAGGGCCAGACTGCCAGGTGGGGCTGCCCAGAGCAGGTGGGGAGGAAACTCCAGACTGGGCTGTCAGAACTTCTGAGTGGCCCCTAACAGCAAGTGGAAGGGCACAAAATCTGATCTGGCCTTCCTTAGGTTTCCACAGGATTCTGCCAGGGTCCAGAAGTGGGTGGAGAATTGTAGAAGATACAATGCCTGATCTACTAAGTAAACATTGTGGATTGTGAGCCAAACACATCATGACCTCTGTTATCTGTAGAGCGAGTCCTTGTAGAACCCTTCTTTAAGAAAATCAAACACCAGCAATATTTGATTTTACTAGACATTTAAACAATCTACATCGAAGATGCAGAAAATAAGTATAGAAGAATTGAGTGAAGATGAAATCAGGACACTAAAACAGAAAAACATTGGACAAAACTTCTGAGCAGAAACAGGAACATAAAGAAACAACAGCAGTGCTGAGAAACCCAGTGCAGAAGTGGTAGGCGATGAGCAGGTGGAAGACATTTCATTTGCAGCCCTAGAAGACCAGCAAAACAAAGAATATATGAAGTCTCTGTTTAAAATTTTTATTTTGATGGGGTAAGAAAACATACCCCTGGATGGACGAGAGACTGACGGAATCCCAGAAGGTCTCCTATGCCAGAGAACTTCTGGTGAGAGGTCCTGAGAAAACACTTTGAGACCACAGCCCTGAACACATTGTTCTGCAGAAAAGCACAGCAAAAGCAGATGCTGGAGATCTGTGAGAGCTGGAGAAACCCTCAGGGAAGGGACAGCCTCACACTGCTTTCCCGTCGTTACTGAAGACGTGGTGGACGTGGCCGGGGAAGAGCACTTACCCATCTTGGTGAGGTTTGTTGATGAATCTCATGGCCTGAGAGAGGGCTTTGTGGGCTTCCTGCTTTCTGAAGCTGATGCAGAAATTTTGACTGTGAAATTTCACAATACACTAACTGATAAAATGAGGACTAAATATGCAGTATTGTGCTAGCCAGGCTTACATTTTGTCCAGTGCATTTTCTTCTAAAATGAAACATGTTGCTCGCAAACTTCAAGAGAGATGTCCGTAAGCTGTCTACACACTCTCCTCCTCCTGTGTCTTCGACACGTGGTTAGCAAAATCAGTCCCTGTGGTGGGGGTGTCAGATGCAATAAGAACAATTGAGAAAATGTATTCTTTTTCCCGTCAATCAAAAAACTACTTTTACAACTTGAGAATATTATTTCTGTTCTTTCTCAGAGCATTGAAGAAAAGGATAAAGAACTGAAGGAAATATTTCATTCTCAGGGGACAGCCGGCATGCTGCTGTTGAAATTTTGGTGAATCCCTGAAGGCACTTGTTTTATCTTTAGATGGTATAAACAGTAACACAAATGTCATAGTTTCAAATAGTATAAAATAGTATTGAATAGTACAACTAGTTGAGCATTTGTAGTCACTACAGGGGCGCTCAGGCCCAGCAGGGGTCGCTGTGGTCCATGGAGAACCAGGCAGGGCCAAGGAGCAGGTGCAGAGCAGGAAGCAGGGGAGGGAGGGCTTCCTGTGGGCCTCTGGGGTTTCCCTTCTGTATTAAATCGTAGGACCTGAGCCGACCCGTAACGAAGTATTGAAGTTTAAGCAAAAATTCTCTGTTAAATTTACATACATATGAAGTACTGACTTTTTCATTTTCTATATATGAATTTTACTTAATGGGTAAACATGACTTGTACCCATCTCAAAGTAAGTTGTACATTTTTGTGAAGTTAGTTTTCTATTCAATGTCATATCCTCATCATCTAAAAGTGAATCTGCTGACTCAATCTCGATGATGAGGAACGGTCTCATGCAGTAATAAATGCTTCAGATTAGGAAATTAAATTCTTCGCATCACTCTCCCGGGGGTCTGAGAGCACACAGCTCTGTCCTCTCCGTGGCCACCTCAGGAGACCTGGTCCCCGGGCTCAGCCCCAGCACCGCGTGGAGCCCAGCGCTCAGGGAGGAGGAAGAGGGGCATCTGGGCTGGGCTCAGGGCAGCGTCCAGGGACCTTGATGGGCTTTCTATAGACACGGGGTGAGCAGGGCGCGGTCCTGTGCCTGTGTTTTGCACCTTAGAAACTGTAAAATTTATAAAATATGGCAAAACCGTTCTGCATCTTAATCTCCATTTCTCGCTCACTTTCATTTCTGTCTCTCTCTGTTATTTCTTTCTTACTCGTCTCTCAGTTTTCAATCTATTGGTAAAATAATAGAGAATACATAAAGTAAAAACCTCCATTTTCATAATGTTCATGGTTTTCTCCTAAACAGATTCCAATGCTTCTGCCTTATACATTTTATTTTATGTCACTTAATTCTGCATTTAATGGTCACATATGTATTTGTAAATTTTCCTAAAATTATCAAATATACTGCAATACTTAATAATACCATGCATCATTACAGTTTTCTGTGACCAGGTACATAGTGAACAGCACAAAATCATTTGCACGCACATACGTGGATTCTGAGGAAGAGCTGAGGTGACATTGTCACACGCAGACCCCATCTCTCAGATGTGACTAAGGACCTCACCCTCACACTCATCCTGGGGAGACAAATGCACCTCCCCCTCCTCCCCCTGCTCTGCCCCTCACCTGGACCAGCGTCCTCACTGATGCGTCTTGTGTTTAAAGACTACAAGTTCACGTTCCTGAGGTGAGGTCTCAGGGGCATCTGTTGTTTCCCACCCAGGACACGGACATCTTTGAGAATATGCCCTCACCTGAGATGGAGTCTGATCCTCTCCACTGCACCTTCTGAATCACAGTTACCTGCAGATCCCTGACAACTCTGAAGTATTTTATTAGTTTTCTTCCACTTACTTCTTCTCTGTTATTCAGTATTCAGTCATGATTGTGCAAATGTCATTATCAGATAATAATCTTAGAACCCTGACTCAAATAAGGGTTTGATTTTGGCCACTGTAGGTGTCCGAGTTTTGTTCCAATCTCTGAAGTCTTTGAAAATCACCACTGACAGAGTCAAATCTACAAAAATGGGGAAAATTAACATCATGAAGTTTTCACTGGCCCAGGAAGGAAACAAAATTTCAGTTTGAGTGATCATAAAGAGACCTGGAGAGACAGGAAGATCCAGAGTCACAGGGGAGCCCTGCTTCCTGCTGTATAAGGAGCCACAGGGACAAAGTGGGAGAGTCACTGAAGGAGAGATGCGGGATGACTGGAGGACAGGAGAGGACCAGCGTGAGGCCACATCATGTTCCTGGGGACCACACAGCCCATATTTTCCCTCTAGAAGCCCAGGATCTCAAGGGGGAAGATTCAAAATGATCACACAAGGCTGGGCCAGGGAAGAGGGAGGACTGACCACTGAGGAGTGGACACAGACCCTGCTCCGGGGAGGAGGCAAACAAGGGAGGTGATTTCCAGAAAGTTATGCTACTTGTGAAAAACTGTTCTCCTAACAACGACACAAGCACCCGTCTATAATGGGTAACATAAGGAAGTCAAAATAGGTTATAGGAGAAAGAAAGGAGAGGAAAGTCACTGCCTCCCAGGAAGGAGCAGATTTCAGGAGAAAACAAGCCAAAGCCCTGGACTTTCCTTGTGATGGACCCGGGGACAGGGATTCATGGAGACAGAAGGTCTCACACTGTCACACATATCAGTGTGAAGGGAGGGGGTTAGAGCTAAAGGAGCTGCAGGACCAGGTTAACCTCAGAGGAGAAGTTAATGAAGCCATAGACAGCAGAGGAGACAGAGGAGAGAACAGGACAGCCCTGCAGCCTCTGCCTCCACCACCTTCCAGACCCTGCTCAGGGCCCCCAGGGCCTCAGACTGTTATTCTGACCCTATAGAAATTCATATTTGTTTTTCTGATGGACTCAGACCCAAAGAGGTCACTGAGGGTGAATTCAGATAAAACCCCTGATGTTTCTTCGAGCAGCTTCAAACTGCTTCATGGAAACAGGGAAATTGATGTGACTACATTGCTTATGAGACATGGAATATTTTTCTTCTATGTTAAAAGTTCACATATTTTGGTTACTAATTTCTCATAATCTATATATAATACTTCCTAAACTTTACCTACATCAACACTAAAAAACCCTAGCTGTGATGCAGTTTATCTGTATTCATTTTCTAAATTTAACTTCAAAGAAAAATGATGAAGGGAAACAGGAGGAGCCTGGAGCCCCTGTGTATCCATCTCAGCACACAGCTGAGCTGAGCACTAACCAGCAGCACCGCCACTCTCTGTGTCACGGCGCCTTCTCACTCATGACGTAACTGGAGTGCAGAGCCTCATTTCTTCTCAAGTCTGTTTCACAAAGTTCACCCTCCAGACTTCGTTTGCACGCTCAGCTCATCACGGAGGGAAAAATCCATCAGCTGAAGCATCCTCACTTCCTCAGCATGAAATCCACCGCCATCATAGACCCTGGCTATCAACTTCCTCCTCAAGGATATCTTCCAGGATATCACTCAAATTTTGCTCTTCCTCTTCCTGGGCCAGTGTCTGTTAATTTTTATTTCTTCCCACCAGACCTGTAACGTGACACAGGGTACAGGCAACCCTCGTCAGTAGGAGAACCCACAAATAAAATATTCACTTTCCTCAATTTCATGAACAAAATGTCACTGCCCTTCCAAAGATTTAGCAGAGCCTGTGACTCCCTCCCCACCACATGAGCTCATTCTTAACTGATACTGTATTTGTCTTTCTGTAGAACACACGTCAGTCTTCCTACAAGTGCATCAGTGCCACATAATTCCAAATAGAGATCAGAATTCTGGTTGCAGGTTTAACTCTAAATGTGACCTCAGAGTAGGGAGGGAGAGGGGTCCAGGATCAAAGGCCAGAAGCAGTGACCACCCAGAGAGTAACAGACTCACCTGCTTCTGGATGTCAGGTTCAGTGCTCTCCTGCTTAAACTCAGGACAGCGCCTCCCAGTTGTCCAGATCCTACCCAGAGGGTCCACGTGAAACCAGTTAATCTATTTCACCTTACTGCTGCTGACTCAACTGCTTCCTGCATTCAGCCCACCTGATTATGACTCGATTTGGGGAGGGGAAGAAAAGGGATAGAAAATTTGTGTTATGTAATTATTAAGTAGTACAAATATGTAGTAACAAAAAATAAAAAATCTAAAAAAAATGATAGTTATGAGCAGAATGCAGTATGCTAGATTCAATTATCTGTCCAGGAAATGACATTCATAAAAACGAATTTCAGAGAACATGGATACAAATCGATCAATACATTGAAAGGACAGTGTGCTGAGGGGCAGGGCCCCATCTCAGTCACAGGTGTGACTCAATAGCTCAGCAGACCAGGTGTCCTGTGGATCACAGGTGAGGGGTCCCAGGGTCCTTTTCTGTCTCCAAAGTAGACAAACAGCACTCATGGCAGTGGTGATGATATTGGACTCTCGTTTATCCCTGCTGAAGAGGTCACAGCCAGAGTCACTCCTGCACCCAGCGTTCGCGCCTCTTCACCCTGGAGGTCAGAATGTGCAGCCCCCGTGCTCAGGGTCTCCCGGTGAGGAGGGGTGGAGCTGGGCTCTGCTCTCCATCATGACTCACTCAGGGATTCTCAGCCCCAGGTTCCTGACTCAGAGACACATTGATAAGGATGTCAGCTCACACAGGAATCATTTAAGGAGATCTAATTAATGGCATTGCAAGATTCCATCTGTTCATGGTGACCTTAGAAAATATGTAACACACTTGCTATTGAACTCAGTAGCAATAAATGATGAGAGTCCTTGCTGCACTGTACTGGAAAACATTTTCCTGAGTCCTCAATGCACCAATAGGAAACAAGAACATGACACCTCTAGCTAAAATATGATTGGAAATATGCAGTTAAATATTAACTTTAATGACACTTACCATATACAGAGTGTTTATATTTCATAATTGCTCACAAAGGGAACAACTGTAAATAGGTAAGAGTTTGGAATTTAGGAATAAACTCCAGAAAACTAGAGGAGAATGTGAACCTAGAAAGAAAATGAGCACCCAGTAGGCGCACAAGGTCAGGAGGGGAAGGGACACTTAGCACACACGGCCTCCTTCTTTCCCCCAGTGAAACTCCTCTGTGAGGGGAGCACAGGACACACGTCCTTATTTCCGGTCTCCCCTGGCTCTGCTCAGGCGGGACTTGGATCACAGGATGTCCCAGAGCAGGAAGCAGGGGGACCTCTGCTGACAACATTAATGGTGGTGAGGCGAGCTCTGGAGCAGCATGGATGGCACCAGAGGGGAGAGATCGGGGAGAGGAAGAGGGAGCTGTGCTCATCTTAGTCCTGTGGAAGCCGCAGCACCAGAGCTCACATGGGAGGGCAGAGTCAGGCTGGGACAAGAAGGGAGAAGGGATTGGAGGAGGCCGATCTGGGGTCAGGAAGGAGGGGTCCTCGCTCTGCTTCCACCACTCCAGTGAAGGCAGCTCCCCACTTATCACAGACTTAAACACCACTCTAGCGCAGGAAAGGAGACTCCTCTCTGTAGCTGAGGACCAGAACCTCCCTGGCCTGTGTCTCACCCATCATAAAGGAAAGGGGCCTCCCTCATGCAAATTTGTCTTCCAAACCTAGATTCAAATTCCCCTCTTGGGCTGTTGCAGCTGCCAGCTCCTTCCTCAGACACCTCTAAGATCTGGAGAAGGCAAAGGTGTGGTCTAGAATATGAAATTGCTGGGGCTTTTCCTGTGCCTGGTGACAGGTCCGCATGGTGAGCACCCTCAATGTCAGAACGGGTCCCTGGGAAGATTAGGAAAGCAGTTGGCTGACGGAAATTTCACCCTTGCTTTCAGGTGTCCTGTCCCAGGTGCAGCTGCAGGAGTCGGGGCCTGGCCTGGTGAAGCCCTCGCAGTCCCTGTCCCTCACCTGCACGGTCTCTGGATTCTCCATCACAACTGGTAGTTATGACTGGACCTGGATTCGTCAGCCCGCAGGAAAGAGCCTGGAGTGGATGGGGTACATATATTCCGGTGGTAGCACTGGCTACAACCCGGCCCTCCAGAGCCGCATCTCCATCTCCCGAGACACAGGCAAGAACCAGTTCTCCCTGCAGCTGAACTCTGTCACCGCGGAGGACACAGCCACCTATTACTGTGCAAGAGGCACAGTGATTTGATCCAAGTTTGAGCCCAGACATAAACCGCCCTGCAGGGAAACACCGGACCAGCAGGGGGCGCGCTGCACACATTGATGTAAGGAACCAACTTTCCAGCAAAGGTGGAGAAAAGGTTGAGAGGTTTTTCTCTCTAGATGATTAGCATGCCCATCAGTGGGCCTAGGCACAGAGCTTGCAAGGATCTTTTATGTCTCTGGTCAGGACGTGGTTTGCTTACGTGGAGTTAGGTCTCTTTTTGTTTCTTTTTTTTCTAACATTTATATCATAATGAGCTGCACAGTAATTTTTTTCAGTGTAACCATGGATTACAATTCAATGGACTGCACAGTCTCATTACTTTTTAGGTACAGAAACATTTAATCATGAGAATTGTTACCTTATTGACTACAATTCTCCCCTCCACCTGCAGTCTTGTCTCCGGGGCACCTCATTGTCCAGGGCTCCTCCCAGTCCTGATGCTTGGAAACCCTTTCACTCTGAGTAGATAGACAGCATTCCGTATATTGATGGGATGTCCACCTGTTACTGGAGCTATTTAGTTCCCCACCCCTGAGGATGCTGGGCAATGCCAAGGCACTGACAGCTTGTGTTGATAACTCTGTGATAGGGTTTCTCTAGGTATTTAGTTTGCACAGGCCACCAAAGCTGTCACACAACTTACAATCCCAGGGGACTCCCCAAAATACATTTATGCACCCCACTGTAACTAATGCTGAGTCTCAGATACCGATATAAAGTCTTAAGCCCAGTTCTTATTCATATCGCACAGTGGATTTTCTATGTTTACTTTGCTCAGTAAAATTTGAACACCACAACAAATTGGATATTCCAAGTGCTTAGGGCACTGGACTCTACATCTTGCTCATTTTTCAGTTGACTTGGGGACAGCAAGTGGCCTGAGCATGGATTGAGGGAACAAAATATGCACTGAAGACATGTAACCAGGGAAACAGCCAAAGTCTGCACAGATTGGAACCTGGAGGTCAGTTATGTCTGTGTCCATCTTGAGGACCCAAGGATAAGGCAGGTCCAGGCCTAGACTGTGACTTTAACCAGGTATGTAAAGTTCCAGGCCTTTAGAGAATAAGGCTTTTTGGTGGCAGTAAAATGTTGTTGGGGGATTCCCTGAGTGTTAAATCATAGTGGCAGCATCTCTAGATGCCCACATACATAAGCAGTGAGTCACATGATTTATAGTTCCAAAATTATGAACAGAATTCAATATTGTAGAGTAAATTTGGCCAATGAACGTTTTGTACAGTTGTTCATTTTTCTGTGTATCTATCTATCTACCCGCTCATCTATCTTCACATTATCATACTTCTACTTATTTACCTAGAAACTACTTCTGTATCCACCTATCATTAATGTAAATATGAAACATTTAAGAATTATTTATGTAACTACTTACATTTATATTGCAGTTTTGATCCATGTATTTATCTTCCATTTACACATCTATTATCTGTAATCAATTATTTATCTCCCTTTAATCAATATGCTAAAAGGTTATCCACATATAATTTTCCTATCATGGATGTATGTATTATGTACGTATCTCACCTGTTTTAATGGCACAGAATTAATGAAAAATTAGTAGATATTTAATATTTTATAACGTTGCATTTGGATATAAGCAAACATACATAGAGTTATCAAATCATTGTGACTGTCAAAGCAAATCATGAATATAATACCCTGAGGTAACACTGTGGTTCATTTCTTTTCTATTTTGACCTGAAAATTTAAAATGCACTCGTCACTAAAATTTGTGTATTTTAAGGATGATTGTTACTTATACTGATGAGATTCACATGAGATCTGCAGAATTTACCTTTCCTGCACAGCCAAAATTTGTCCCTGTGATCAACACCCCGCTATCTCCCCTCCCAACAAATCCATGACATTCACCATTCTACTCCGCTTCTCTGAGCTTTATCATTTTGCATTCTTCATATAGGTGTAATCATGCAGCATCTGCTTTCTGTGTCCAGCAGGTTTCCATCTAAAGGAGAAGCCAGAGTAGTGTGAGAGGGGAGAACCCTGGCACACAGGGCCTCGCCAGGTGATCACGTTCAGAACAGCAGAGCAGGCGCGGTCTCAGCCTGTGCCTCTGCCATAACGTGATGCGGAGGACGCGCGTCCCTGTGCTGCCCTCCCGCCCATCCCTGTCTGCACACGGGAAACCCTCGGCAAACCTGAACTGGGACCCACTCGGCACAGGGCCTGAAAGAGACGCCTCTGACCCCAGCCCCTCAGGGCTCCCACACACAACGGGAGCACTGCTGACACGGGGACCGATCAGCGTCAGATCCTGCGAGCGATGCCTGCGTCCCAGGAGCTGAGACCTGTGCCCATCGCTGACACCCGGAGTGCAAACTCACGTCTTTCTCTGATAACCGGGATGTGCAGCAATCAAAAGGTAAAAATTCACATGATATCACTTAGCATTATTCCCACTGAAACACAAGTCTTTTTCTGCTTCAAATATTTTATGTTCACTTAAACATTTTAGACATTTTAGTTCTAAAAGGGGGATACTTCAAGAAAAAGAAAGATCAGTTCCCTTGGGAATTCAGAATTTC